>WBNH01005661.1:0-14127 GCA_013401255.1 Urocolius indicus | reverse complement strand
GAGTGATCTCTCCATCCTTAACTCACAGGCCGTTTGTTATATTCCTCTCTCTCTCCTGTCCAGTTTAGGAGGGGGAGTGATATTATGACTGGGTGGACATTGGGCTAAATCACCACATCCACTGAAGGAAGAACTAGGATTTTGCAGCTTATGAGACAGCATACTTGAGCTGCATGGGTGGTAGGCTCTGTGTTGAGCCACCAGGGAAACAAGAAATTCTGATCAGATCCTATAATAGAAACTATGCTCCAAGTTTACTTTTATTTTGTGATTTATTACCCAGAACATATCTAATTTTGATCTCTCTCAAAACATCATTCCACACTAGTTACAAAAAAACAGATAGCAGCAGGTTTAAAGGCAGTAAACACTATCTTACTTGTAACCACAGACAGAATGTAATTAACAAGGTCTAAACTCTTGATCACAACTGTTGACAGTGTTACACAAATTAATATTATTCAGAGACAACAAAGGGTGTCACTGCACAGTGGTGTGGAGTTTAACAGACTCCTCTTCCTTGGATAGTCCAAGCATAAGTATTCTGCCCTCTCCCAAACCTTGTGCTAACAGCAGTCAAATAACACTGAGTGTAGGTAGTCTTTACCTTTAGACTTACAAAAAAATACAATCAGAACGAGAAAAAAAAAAAGTGTCATCTAAAGTCACTCAACTATTTTCCTCTTTAACACATTGCTCTGGAATGGGACTGCTGCCTCAGGATCATCTCTTTTTCCAAGGTTTCTGGTCCCTAATGAAATAACAGTCTTGGATTCAACTTATCCTTTAGACAGCAGCTCACCTGCCACATCCCAGAGCAAAACTGCCCAGAGTTGAAAAAGCCATTACACTTTCTTTGTGCTCCAAGACATTCTCAGGCTAAGGAAAAGACTCTTAAATGAATCCTGCAGGATGTAGTTTACTGCAACCACAAACAGTTTTGGGGTTAGCATTCCCTATGATGATTCTTTCAGGATAGATGAAGATGCTGCAATACATAGTTTTCTGCTCCTTGTCTTCCACTCTCCCTCATGATTACCCTGCAACAGTTAGTCCAATTTAACTGGTTGCAGAGCAACAGTCTCAGTAAGATCACTCAGTAGGTCTGATGCAAAGTAAACATTTCTGAGAGTCCCACTTGTCCTTATTTTTCACAACATGACACTAGAAATGCATCCAAAGACACCTGCATGGATAAAAGGGAACAGGGAGGCTGGAGGCAGCAGTGGGGTGCTCAGACAGGATCCCCTTACCACAGGGTGCTGCGAGAGGAGTTATGCTGCAGACCCAGCACATCCAAGAGCTGAGGATGACTCCCTGACCTTCCACCAGCAAACACACGTGCTCCTCTGTTCCACCAGGACTAAACCCACTTATTCCCTCCCAATAGTCTTCCCCGCTCTGCAGACACCACTCGCACTTCTCTTCAGCTATCTAATGTATAAATAGCTATAGGTAATTATCAAAGAACTGTGGTTTCTAAGCCCATTTTCCAGCTCAGCTTTTGTGGCTTCTTTGTAAGACCTGAAAAAGGCACTGCAGCCAGAACCTTGTCCACTTTCCCAGTGATACCAACACAATCCATAATAGATTACTCTACAGTAAACCTTACCTCATATCACCAGACCACCAACAGCCCCAGCACAGTGCTTGCCATGGGGCAGTTCTCTAGAGCAACACTTGCTTTTATCGCTGCTGGGTAACTCAAAAAGAGATGTAAGTAAGGCAAAAGATACACAGATAGACTTTGGTTTTTGAAAAAGGCTTTGCTGTAGCCAGTTAGTTAGCGCTTTTACCCTCTTCACCCTTAACATGTGTTAAGGCAATGCTCTACAGCTTACTTGCTTTGCTAAGATTATCAAGAACAGGTAGGGGGTGATCCAGTCTCACACTTTGTTCTTTATTCTGGATAAAAGTGCTCTGGGGTTAAAAAAACCCCGCCTTATGGTCTCCCTAGCACTGGAAACTAGAAATACAAGATACTAACCATGACAATTGTAAATTAATATTAAAAAAATCAGAGATGATGGCTCATCTAAAAAATCCAAATAAAAAAAGCATAATGAGATTAATTTAATCTCATTCCTCAATAGGAATATGAGAATGGTCTTTGGAAGAGGGAGAACTAGAACGCCCCAGACCTCCTTGTGCTGAAAACAATCATAGCTAATAGCCATTAGCAGAGGTGACCCTGCATCAGCTGGCAGACCAAAGCCCCACATCATATTTCCACATTACCCACCGCACAAACTCTGAGGAACATCGACACACATTAAAACATTTCACTTCCTTCAAGCCACAACAGAAGTTAAGAGTAAAGTGCAAACTAGTATATTGAAAGCCTGACCACATGCCCCATGCCCTCACTGCTCAGGAAACAAACAGAAGGGCAGCATTTCTTATTTATGAATGCTGGATGACCTTTTGCCATGGCAAGGATTTGCCCAACAGTGGCCACTACTACAGCCCATGCACACACTCATGACTTTGCTACTATATTTAGTATGGAGCACAACCCACCTTCAGCAAGCTGAAAGACTCTGGAATTTCTTCTAGTTTTAGCTGCAATGACAACAGTTGTTGCTACAAGGAACAGCACATTGATTCAGTTTCCCAACACTTTATTTTGGAAGGGGAGACTAAAGAAAACACAGAGCACACTAAAAAACTCACCCCTGTATCAGTCACTGGAAATAATTCAGTGTCCCAGAAAAGCCTGAGTTACTTCCTCTGAAGAATTTAAGTCAGATGTTCCCTGCATAAGTGAGTGAGCAAATTAAAGACATTTTCTCTCCCAAACTGTTCCTGCCCCTCACAGGGAACAACAGAAGTAATCACATAGTCACCCCCTGGCTACTCTGGTGCAAAGTCAGCTGCCTCCATTTACACATTCATCTGCAGCAGATCAAGCCGAGCTGGCTTTAGTGGAGCTGGCAAGGAAGGCTTGGCTCATCCCTTCTCCAGGGTGAGCTCCTGAAGAGCTGCCAGCAGAGAGGCAAGCCCCATCTTTGGCTTCTGGAGCAGACATTTGACTATAAACCCACACTGACTGCCTCCCTGTATAGGCTGCAAGCTCAGTGAAGCAAAACCAACAACAAATTACAACTTACAATTTGCCTAACCTATGGGAAACACATTAGTGCCCTCTGTCTCTTTACCAGAATCCCTTCAGGCAGGTGTTTTCTGGAGGTATAATCTGTATTTTTTTTGTTTTGCTTTAAAAGTAGATACAGTATGTTATCTGCCCAGAAAAAGAGAGGAGAGTAGCAGGTCATCAACTAAAGTCAGAGATTCAAAGAATTCAGTTCAAGCTGAGTGCAAACAGTAAGTAACCTTTGGAATCTATTTTGATTTGGGGGTCTAGCATTTTGTCAGCAAGACAAAGATGCCTTTAACAAGTTTCTTAGGTGAATATGTAAGTTCAGGGAAGCAGCACAAAGTGCTTCAGAGTTGTTCCCATAATTAAGATCAGGAAAAGATAACCACTTGATTTCTCAGTTCAAAATCAACTAGCCATTTAAAGAAAGAGTAAGTTTCAAGTTCTCCTGAGAACTGGAGTAACCTGAGGGGGAAAATTGCCTCTTCAAATACCACTCCAGCTTCCACAAGGTTCCTCCTTGTTTAGGGCCAAACATGGACATTGAACAGGTGCCATAACACATGATTATATCATAAAGTATACATACATCTGCTACTGCTGTATTCATATTCTTCCAAAAGCATTAGTAAACATGTAAGAGCAGTGCCATCAGGGCAAAAAAAAGGATTGAGGGGAAGGAGAAAAAAAATAAATAAATCGAGGACTGTCCCTCAAAACCTCTCAGGTGTGTACACAGAGAAAACAGAGAAAAGGAGAGACAATTTTCACTATGTAAAATCACAACAGAGTAGATTTTCTCTCACAGCTTACATGGTGCTAAAACAAATTCACCTCTCTCAAAGCAAGGACAAAGGCACCGTTTCAAGCCCAAGATGGAAGACAGTATTGCTGAAGTTAAGAGATCTCCAGGCACAAAGGGCAAATTCCAAAAGCCCTAGGTTCTTTGGAAACTGCTGATCACATAAATGTGCTCTGGAGGCAGCCTTTTCACTTGCAGCTTGTTTGGACCAGAGGATGCAGTACAGCTAACAGCACAGAACACTTCTATAGCCATTACATTCCAGGTCATATCTTAATCGCTATGGAGCCACAACCAAAGCTCTGCAGCACCCATGGTGACAAGTGGAAACTCAACATAAGCTGAAGCTAGAAAAAACAAGAATCAACATTAGATTATGTATTTGTGCATGTAACAGGGCAATTAACAACCATTTAAAATAAAATGCACAGAACTACCTTCAAATAATAGTTTCCTTCTGTAGCAAAGGTTACTGACTAAAGAACAAAAAAACCCAGAAAATTATAGTTAAGCTAGAATCCAGCTGGTTCCTACTTGCTCTTCCAGAATGCCCTGATTTCAGAAGCAAGAAACTCTAGTAACAAGAAAAGAAAGTTAAGGCTAGAAAGAGGGAGTTTATACGTGGTCATCTTTAGTTCAAGGAAAAAGAAAAGACAAGTCAGTTCAGAAAGAGCAAAATACCTTCAAAACAAGCCACCCTCCAGAAAAGGTGGTCAAGTTTCCACACATAATAAACAGATAAAGGCTTCCAGAAATACGGGAAGCCCTTCTGTAGGGGCCACCTCCAGAGTGGCTGTAATTTAATCCCAGGAGCACATTCAGCCCTGGGTCTTTCTGTTGAGATCCAACATGGATGCTGCCTGCCACCCCTCAGGGAGGTATTTTCCAAAGTATGAACACCATTTCAAACGGGAATTGCCACAAATCTGACCAAAGCAATTCCACACAGAGCACTATGTGGCCAAATTAGGCAGCTGGTGACCTGAGTCTCACTGAGATGAAGTGGGTTAAATCCTCCCATGCCCAGAGTCACCCCCAACCAGCCCCAGCCAGTTCCCCATCCCCTCAGGGTACTGCAGGGAGCACTCACCTGGCAACAGGGCTTCGGCTCACAGACCGTTTTGTGGTGAAAGGGCTGCTTGAGCGCCGTCGGCTGTAAGGGCTCGGTGACTTCCCGCTGTACGAGCCGCTGCCTCTCTCATAGCTCGAGGAGCGCCGCCGGTTGTAGGGGCTTATGGACCTCTGGCGCCGGCTGTACGGGCTGGGGGAGCGCGCGTTCGACTGGTAGGCCACAGGTTCCTTGTAGGGTGGGCTGATGGACGGCCGGCGCGAGGAGCTGCCGGGGCTCTTTCTGTAGGGATCGTAGTTACTGGATGTGTGAGAGCGGGGAGGGCTGAGGTCATATTCCTGGATGTAGGAGGCTCCCGAGGGGCTGTCGTCCAATTTCGGGCTGTCGGACCATTTTCTGTGAGGACTTCTGGATTTCCACTTCGGGCTGTCAATTGTTTTGTAACTTTTCGGAGCATCCCTTTTCCGATGGCTTTTACTGCGCTCTTTGTGGCTGGACTTGAGCTCCCGGTCCTTCCTGGATTTCTCCTTGTGCACTTTGGCTGACCGGGACTCCTTGCTGCTGCTCTTTGAGGACAGTGACTTGGGGTGCTCCTCACTCTCCAGAAGTCTCTTGGAGGATCCTGATATCCTCTCCTTGGTCGACCCGGACCTGCTGGATCCCTCCAGGATCTTTTCCAACTTCCTCTCTTTTTCTGCCTGCTTGCTTTTCATCAGCTCACGAACGCGCTTGTGCTGGTGGTGCCGGTGCTTCTGTATCCTCTCGCTCCTGTCCGCTTTCCTTTCCTCATTATCCCTCCTGTCCAGCTTGAGGGCCACATCATCCGAGAAGGTATCCGAATCTGAACTGATATCATCGTACTCCACCAGCGGCTTGATCATTGTGCCCAAGGGTGCCACTGTTTCCTGGGCTGCCATCGGTGACTCCTTGGAGTGCCTGGACTTATGCCTCTTGTGCCTAGAGGCCAGCCGGTGCCTCTCCTTGCTATTTGAACTCCTGCTGCCAGGCGCGTGCTGCGAAGACCCACCACCACCCCCATCTTTCTTACCCCCACGTGTCTCCGGATTTGGCATTCCTTCTCCCCTGTACTCGGGGATGGAGGGGGAAAATCCTCCAAAATTCTCAAACTTCCTTAGCACCCGCTCCTCGCACCATTCACGCCGGCCTCAGCCCTCCCTGCCGCCAAAAACCCCTCCTACATAGGGAGCGGGGCAGGGAGCGCGGCCCCAGAAGAGGTGAAAGAGGGGCCGGGGTCTAGAACCGAGAGGGGAGTGGGAAGGGCACCAGTCTCACCGCCTCATCCAAGGGACCCAGGACCAGAGGGTAGCGCCGCCGTGGGGGTGCCCCGGGAAGGCGGGGCCTGTGCCCACGTTCCCTCCCCACCCCTTCAGCACCGGGCGCCTGGGTCTCGCCACTTGGGATCCTTCAGCCGGAAGGCCCCCAGGGCACCGCCGCCGCCCGCACCCCCCTGACCAGCCCGGCACCACTTCCCCCCTCACTTCCCAAAGCGAAACGACTCCGCGTCCAAGGGGGGAGGGAGAGTCACCCACCAACTCTCGCGAGACCGCTGCCACCGCCCCACTGGCTGTCCGTCGATCCCGCGAGACTTCGACAGTGGGAAGTGTGAGAGGAAGCGGGGATGGGGGAGTGGTGTGCGCGCGCACATCCTCTCGCGAGAGTTGGGTCACCTTCGCGCACACCGTCGGATGATGCACTCACTGACGGCTTTAAGTAAGACTTTTTGGGGGCGGCGGGTGGGGGAAGTGGGTGTGCGTCAGCCTGTCTGTCTCCCCGCCCCTCAGCGCCACAAAGCTTGTCACAGCACCCCAACCCCGCTGTTCGCGGAGTCGGGAGCGAGGCGGACTCTGCCGCCACACGCCCTGCCCGTCCTCTCGCGAGATGTGGTGGCTCTCGCGAGAGGGCGGAAGCGCCGCGCGCTGGCAATGCACCCGTGGCTGGAGGGATGGTGGCTGCTGGTGCTGCTACCGCTGTGTGAGGCCGCGCTGCAGGCCACCGGTCTGCTACTCGGACCATCGACTGGACCCGACGTCGGTGCTGCGGGCCGCCCGTCCCCGCCAGCGATATGAAGGTGGCACCCAGGGTGAGTGCTGCTGGAGGAGTGCGGCTGGTGCTCGGGCGTCCCGCAGGCCCCGTGAGGAGATGCGGGCTCCGTGTCGGGCCAGGGCTGAGGTGACTTCCCGAAAAGTGACAGCAGGACTGTGGCTTGGCGGGAGGGTAGAGGTTCCCGTGGCCGGTGAGGCCGTGCTGGGCTTTCTCTGAGACCGTGACTTGCTTACCCGGCCGGGCCTTGGAGTCTTCATGCTGCCTGTGGGGTGGTTGCATTTTTTTGAGAAAAATAAAAATGTATATTTCTCAGAGGCTCCAACTTTGCTGAGATTTGGCAGAACTGTCCCTGGTCTTAATGGGACCTTATCGACGTCTGTAAATATCTGGAGGAAGGATGTAAAGCAAGGGGAGCTGCCTTGTTTCAGGTATGACCCAGAGGCCACGGGCCAGACTGAAAGGTGGGAGGCTCCTCATGAGCATTAGGAAACACTTTGGTTCTGAGGCTGTCCCAGCACTGATACAGTGCCTAGGGCAGTGGTAGAGTCTCCATCTTTGGAGAGGTCCAGAAGCCACTCAGAAAAACTGTTTGTGTCCCTGCTTGGGTCAGGTGACCTTCCAAGGTCCCTCCAGCCTCCATTCTTCTGTGACTTAAATACAGTTGAGAGATTGTTGTGGTTTGACCCAGCTAGTACAGAAGCACCACAACAGTCTCTATCTCAGTGCACCTCATTCACACCCACCCTCATTGGGATGGCAGAGGCCCCAGCAAAATAGGAGGAAAAAGTTTATTCTACAAGAAACAGAATGGAATAAAAAGCAAAAATGGAGTAGGATGATGAGAAAATGACAACCAGCACTTTAAGATCTCCCATTTCTTACTGTAAAACACATTCCCACTAATTCATCTTGTTACAAACTTTTTACCTTCCCAACTCAACTTTCAGTTGAAACCATGTCAAACCATGATAAGTGTCGAAAACACAGATATCAACAATGCTAATTGTTGCTTATCCTTATGTGCTTGGCAAGTGGAACATCCTTGTTTAGATAACACAGTCCTGTGATGGACTCAGAGGCACCTATCAGACATTCTTCCTGCCTTGCTGGGGGGAAGGATCAAAACACAGTGGGAAATTACACCTGAAAACCAAACCCTGATTTATAGGGGAAAAAGCAGCAGATTTGAGGTCTTTGCTTTTCTGCTCTGTTGCTGGCAGGACCGATCTCTGTGGTGCTACATCCCTGCTTACGTGCCTCTGCCTAGGTGCAGTTTCGGAGAACCCTTGGACTGTGAGGTAACGAGAATAGAATCATAGAATGGTAGCGGTTGGAAGGGACCTTTAGAGATTTGCTCTTGGCATTTTATCTGTGGTTCTGTGATTGTTCCTGTGTCGGCTCACACAATCAGTGAAACGGTCCTTGAACACATACACTGCATCAAACAGATTAACCCATGAGAATGGGTGTGGTGGTTTAGCCCTGACTGAACAATAACCAAAACACCCAGTTACTCCTCCCCAACTCAGCAGGATGGGGAGGAGAATCAAGAGAGAGTTGTAGAACTTTCTGGGTTGAGATAAGGACAGTTTAATAGAACACCACAATGAGTACACAGTTACAATGATGGCCAAAGGACAAAGAAAAACGAGCAATGCCCAATGTAACTGCTCACCGCGCTCAGCCTGGCGGCAGAACTGCAGTTCCCACACTGGCCGCAGTACCACCCCAGCCCGGCTGCTGCCCTTCTATCCCGAGCGTGATGTCACATGGGATTGAATAGCCTGGCCACGCCCCCCAGCGGCAGCTGAGGAGAGTTAATTCTATCCTGGCCAAACCCAGGACAATGGGCTACTAAATCTGGCAGAACATTCCATATAATCCATTCTCTCTGCTCAAACAAAAGGGAGTCAAAACTGCAGTTCCAAAACCACAAAGGCATGGCCCTCAATGTTGTTGGTAATACATACCACAGGGTTTTCTCCATAGTGAGCCACTTTGACATCGCACAGCAGCCCTGTGGGGTTTAGCTGGATTTCTACATAGAACATGTCTGAGGTGATGTAACATTCAGTGCCATTTGCACTAAGATGAGATCCAAGGCTTACATAAAAAACAAAACAGAACTTGCTATGAGATGCACACAAAACCCAGCACTGGGATTACGACATGTACAGATAAGCAGAAAAAAGGCCATAAGATTCAGAAGACATACCCATTTTGTCTAGCTATAGACTCTAAGCGATCTGTCATGGCAGGCAGAGAAGATACTTGATGGAGAGAAAATAACATGGCTTAGTGAAACGATTCTACATTTCTCCAGAAATAAGACATCAGCATTAAAAACAATCTCAACTTGTTACTCCCTCCTATGTCTGCTCACACCTCTACATGTGCAACTATACACATCCTCTGCACTCAAAATAGAGGCAGAACAATTTGCATAGAGAAAAAAAAGGTGTTCTCAGAAGTGCAGAGAATGGATTTTCTTCTGCAAGGGGAATTCAGTTATAGGCACTTAGGATAAAATTAACACAGGCAGTCTGGAATGGTCCTGACTGGCACAGAGATTAGAGTGTGTAAGTCCAACTTCTTGTACAATAAAGATCTTCACAGACTCTTCTACCACTGAAAAACTCAACCAAACGATCCAGTTGCCATTTGTCACAAACTCTCTAATCAGACATACTCTGACCTTATGCTAGCTTGAAACCCAAGGGCTGATCTCTTCTTGGTGCTGCTCTAGAGCCAGGGTACAGCTCTGTGCACTGGGAGATAACAAAGTAGATGACACAAAGGCTAATGGATCTCTACCAACCTGGAAACGCTTGAGCCTTTGCAAAACACCTCTCAGATCCCACAGACTCCCATCTACTACCTGTGGTTATACAAGATAATTTGTGTATATTTTAGGAGATTCCACTGCTAAGAATGATATCTTCCTGATAAGAGAAAAGGTGGGATACAGGATCAGTGACGAAGAAGAAAACTAGTGTTGCATAGTCTAGCCAAAAAAGTTCCAAGGTGAAATAGTTCATTTTTCCCCTACTCTCTAGTCAGACACACGCCGAAAGAGAACGCAGGTTTCAGGAACACAATAATTTTGTCTGGTTTTGCTAAGAGCTTTTTCTACACTTGCATTTGTCAAAGGAGCCCAGCGAACACCACTGCCAAAACAAACCTCACCATGGGAACAGTGAGTCCAAAGCAAACAGATGTCTATGACATTTTAACTGCCATGGCACACAACCCTGTAAGCCCCCACCTGCAGATTTCATGAGTTTGTTTTTGTTATTGATACATGTACAGTTCACAGACCTACAACTGACCTGTCTGAATCCAAGCAGAAGAAAGAAGTGTTTGCTAGACATTGTCAGACACTTTATACCTCTGTCATGGTTTGACATGACAGCCTTTTCTGGTAAGGGGGATGGGGCTGTAAAGATGGCTCCTGTAAGAAGTTGCTCCAAACTCTCCCCAGCTCTGAGCCAGACCCACTTCTGGGGCTGAGCCAATTAGACACCTCCACTATCACTTTTTAAGAAGAAGCCGGAAGAGGAGACTTCTTCCTGTTTCTTCCTTCTTCTGTCCCTTCTTCTTCTCCAGCTGGTGGTGGTGCAAGGAGTGAGAGAGAAACAGCCATACAGACTCCAAGGTCAGTGAGGAAAGAGAGGAGAAGGTGTGCTGGAGCAGAGACTCCCCTGCATCCTATGGAGAGGTGAAGCTGAGATTTGTTTGTGCTTTGTTAAAGATGCCACATCAAGGGCCAAGACTCATTTTGCTAAAGAAGACCCTGTGCCAGGGGCAGTGATTCACTTTGCTGAAGACCCCGCATCAAGGGCAGACTCATTTTGCTAAAGAAGACCCCGAGCCATGGGCAGTGACTGGCTGGAAGAGGCTGTGTCCCATGGGAGGGACCCAATATTCACAGGAACTGTAACTGTGGGGGAACCCACACCAAAGAAGCTCATTGAAATTATGCCCAGAAGAGTCCGTGTCCCGAGGGAGGGACCCTGTATCTGCAGAAACTGCAAACGTGGCAAAGAATCCACGCCAGAGATCTTCACTAAGGACTCTGTCCCATGTGAGGGACCCCACATCGGCAGAAGCCGCAGCTGCTGGGAACAATCCACACCAGAGAAGTTCATTAAGGACTGTGTCCTGGGGAGGAACCCCGTGTTGGAGCAGGGGAAGAATGCCAGGAGTCACCCTCATCTGAGAAGACAGAAGCTGCAGAGCCCATCTGTGAGAGACTGACCATATCCCCCATTCCCTACCCCCCCCTAAGCCTTTGAGGGGGGAGGAGGTAGAGATATGGGGAGCAGTGAGCTGGGCCCGGGAAGAAAGGAGGGATGGGGGAGGGAGATCTTAAAGTGCTGGTTGTCATTTTCTCATCATCCTACTCCATTTTTGCTTTTTATTCCGTTCTGTTTCTTGTAGAATAAACTTTCCTACTTTCCTCTCTAAGTCGAGTACTGGAGTTTGTTTTGCCCGGAAATGTAATTGGCAGTGAGCCCTCCCTGCCCTTGTCTCAATCCACAACAACCTTGCTGATCTTTTTCCTCTCATTTTGCTGGGGCCTCTGCCATCCCAATGAGGGTGGGGGTGAATGAGGGGCACTGAGCGAGTGTGTCGTGGTGCTGCTGTGCTAGCTGGGCCAAACCACGACAACACTCCAGCTGCAGGTCACTTGAGCATGTTTACAGTCCTCCTGGCCAACCTACCGTTATGTTCCCACACTGATCTCTCTTTCTCTTGAAAACAACAATATTTTTTGAGGAAGCTATTGCTGTGTTTCTGAAAATCTTATTTTTTGTGGAAGGGTAAAGAAATTAATCTTATAGAATTTAGATCTGTGGATGGAAAATACTAAATGCTGAAAGAAAATGCCTTCTCTTCTGCACATGCATGAATTTGAGCTTTGTATTTACATTGGCCTAGCCCCTCTTCTGAAACCAGACCATCTTAAATAACTCTATATATGATCATAGATTCAGCCTAAGGCTTCACAATTTGAAAAGTTTTATTTCAAAAGAGTTATTTAAGTGGAAATATTATTGCTTGAATTATTCCCAAAAGGAGTTGATGAGCCAAACTAAAACCAGAGCAGTGTGTAGTTGTGAGCATTGTGTTGCTTCTTCAGAAAACCTGATTCTCAGAAATTTTACTGTCTTAATATTTTAGTTACTGTGCTGCACAAAGTCTGAAATTGCTGCATTCAACATTGATATCATTGTATGTTATTTCCTTTTCAGAGTTGCCCAGAACTAGTGCAACATCTGAGGTAAGCAGCAAGAGGTTTTTTTGTAGTATTTTATGACAGGCCTCTTTTGCAGTATTGGTCTGTTGCTATTTTTATGTTTGGAAATGCTAAATGTTTCATACTTGTTCCTTCCCCACAAAGTCTCTCTGCTTCTCCAGGGCATTTTCTTGCTTGGTTCAGATACTTGTGATGCTGACTGCTGTGCATGGTATCTTGGAAGCCATAGCACAGCATCCTTCAGAATCATTAAAGCTGGATCATTTGAAGAACGCATTTTGTAGCTTTCATGTAGCAGAAATGTTTTCTTAAGTGAATTAGTGTCTGTATTAATAGAATTTTTAAAACCAAAACCTCAACTGTTACAAATTTGAGTACGTCACCTTTTCTCCCTTTTCTTTTCAGAGAGAAAAAAATTGACGAATTTTCTAAACATTTAAGGGGGCTTGTGAACCTGTATAATTTGGCAGGAGATAAGTAAGTCTAGATTATATTTATTTACACCATCATATGTAAAATTAAACAAATCTCCAAGCCTTTTAGCTCTGTGCTTAAGTTTTCTTGGTATGTGATCCTACTGACTCCATCACCATGGCTTGCATGTGTGCATAGTGGGTAGGGAGGATTTAATGTGAAGTAGTAACAGAATGAAAAGTTACAATTTCTCAATATTTGATCTGAAGGGAAGTGCTGCAGCTTGTCAGCTAGCAGTTGTGAGAACTGGATTTCATTGCACAGTTCTTTTCAATATTTCTTACATTGTTTTGTTGTGGTTTTTGGGATTTTTTTTTCCCCTAGCTGGATCTCTCAAAAATGGCAGGGATGTATTGGTAAGGACGTCTTCATGATTTGTTGTTGGTTTGTTTTTACTCAGTAAAGCTGCATCATGTTGGCTGATTCTGATCATACCAAGTACTGTATATCCAGGAGTGTCATATTGGTGCCTGTATAGTCTGACATTATTGCTAAGAAGTGCAATTGCCTTGTACCCAGCAGTAACTAAAGTAAAGCAGAAATTGTTTGGTCAGGCTCTTCCAGGACAGCAGCACTGTTACTTTCTGAACAAAGATGCTCCTCTGCCAGATGGAAGAAGCCTTCAAGGAACTCTGATTAGTAAAATTGCCTTCCAGCACCCTGGATGGGTTCCCCTCATCCTCATTTGATCAGGCATCAGGTGGCCTACAACACGCTGATTGGCAGCTATGTCAAGGAACAGTTTTAAAANCGGTGTTGGCCCCACTGAGGCTCGAGGCGATTGCCCGTCGTGCTTCACCCAGCCACCTGGGAAAAGTGCTCCGCAGTTCTCGCAGAGCAGGCGAGGGGAGGGCAGAGCGCTAAAGCGCTCAAAGCTTGCGGTAAGGTTAAATTAGCGCTCTCTAAATCGCAGGAGGAGCAGGACACCTGGGCGGCCGCGCGGTGCCTGTTCCTGCAGCCCCCGGAGACGGGCGTCCCTGCCACCTGCCAGACTGATTTGGGGGCAGAGGAGTCCCCGGATGAGGGCCCCGATCCCGCCCCAAAACAGTTAGAAAAGGGGGTGAGGCGGCCCTTCAGGCAGGGAGGGGAGGGACGAGGACGTTCCCTTTGCCCGGTTCTGGAGCCTTCGGCGCCGCCGCCTTATGTCAAAGATGGCGGCGGGAACCCTTCTTTTCCGGAAGGGGCGGGGGCTGCGGGCTGTGGCCGAGGGCCTGTCACCGGATGTCGGGCGGACACGGAGGAGGGTCCGGCCCGGCCCTCGGAACGGGGGGGGCGGCGCGTGAGCCCTGCTCGCCGGTTTCGCCTCACGGGAGGGGGTCGCGGTCTGCGGAGGGGGTACGCCGGGCCGGCCGGGCGAGGGG
>WBNH01005660.1:0-116287 GCA_013401255.1 Urocolius indicus | reverse complement strand
AAAAAAAAAAAGTAAAAAAAGTATATGGCTACAAGATACAAGAGAGACATGGCTTAAAAGAAGTGCCAAAATTAAATCCCAGCCACTAAAGACTAAAATTAAATCTAAATCCAAATAGAAGTTCTCTAGGGAGTTGCTCTATTAAAAGATTTAATTACATTTGTTTTAATACATACATCTGTTTTTAAAAGGTTGACAAAAAAGCTTTAAAAAAATGCATCAAGTGACAAAATTAATGGTGACCATCTGTAGCTTCTCTGGGCTTTAACTCTGGACAAGCAAATAGAAACTCAGCAGAAAAACAAGTGAAGAATGGAGACAGATGTCTGGGGCTGTCTAGAGACAAGCTACCTATTTAATTAACTGCAGTCATCACAGATGCAACCTCTCACATCTCCCTTGCTTTTTGTGCCATGCTTTTTCATGTTGTTCTCCTGGGAGGACAGCCCTGGGAGAAGGGTTCTCCCTCACCTGCTCCCCACAAGTTCTCCCACCAGGGAATAGGCCTCATCCTTCCTCTCTGCTCCCCCAGGAATCTCCTCGCTTTGGTCTCACTTTGCAGTGCTTTTTCTTTCTCTGCAGAGGTTGTTTCCACACTCCTAAGGACAGAGTTTCCACTCCATCAGGCATCTCTCCCCCTCACAGCAAGAGGTGGGCTTCACCCTGACAGCCTCCTCCAACTGCAAGCAACATACTGTTCCCCAGAAATGGCATTGCTGTCCAAGGAGCCAAGGTGAGGGTGCTGTACCTCCTGGGAGTACTAACCCATTATCTCTGCCCTTTCCACCACCACAGAACTGAAGTTGTCCAGAGCAGACAGTGGGAAAAAGCCTGGACAGCAGATAGCTTTTCAATCCAAGTTCCATATTTAATAGGTTATTTTGCTGACACGAAATGTTTACCATCCTCTTCATCCCACTAAGTCTTCCATCCCACAAATAGACTTCTTCTCTAATTCCTTCCAGCTTGCCTGGCATCCTCCAAATCAAAACCCATGTAGCATCTCAGGTACCTTTCTTGGCAGGAATGTGGCTTGGGGAGCAGGAGGGCTGCAGCTGACAGGCTGGCAAGAGTTAACAGCAATTCTCCCACTTGTCCAACTATCTGCCTTTTGCCTGCCTACGAAACATGAAGGACTAGGACTGAAATCCATTTAAAACTGCTGCTACATTGCCAACTTTGCATATCACTTGTGTAATCTCTATTATAAATACTGTACTTCAATCCCAGAGCTCTCCAGAAAAGAACCAAAAAGTTAACTTTTCAGGACATGTTCAGCTTGACACAGAAAACCAGTGACTCTCAACATTTCATGCTGTTCTGTAACAAAAGTAGAATTATATAATCAAACAGAAAACTAAAAACTTAAATCAAAAGATAGAAGAAAAGGTTGCTTTAAAAGAAAGTAAAATATATCATTGGAGTTCCTGTGTCTCTAGCGTTGCTACTTTATCATTAAAATCATAGGTGAGATCACCAAAAAACCCATCCTTTCTGTCCCATAAGATGATGACTTTCACTTAACAAATGTGATAATCATTAAGGAATTAACAGCTGAGAGGGAAGGGTTTCTATGTAATTGAAAATTCAATCTTCAATTTGGTTAATACCCGGGTTTGCTAACACCCGAAAGGAAAAATGTCTTTTTAAGGTTAAATATTTATATGGTTTCAGTTAAAATTTGAGAATTCATTACACAGCTCTCTTAGAGATGAGAGAAGTCGTCACCTATTAATAATTGGATGTTTAGGAGGAGGAACCTTCTAAAACTCTCCACTGTAAGCATGAACAAGAAACAATTAATTAATGAGCTATATAAATTAAAGGCTCAAAATTCATAGTTTATCTGCCCTCCTGAAATAATTTTATTTCAGATGAGAGTTACGCAGGGCCTCATCCAACAACCAGTGAGGCTGACTCTCATTACAGAGCACATGCCGCACTCTGCCTTGGCTGGAACAAAGCAAAATTATTTCATCTGGGATTTATAAAGTCATCTGAAGTGAATGTATACAGCATTACCAATTGTGCTTCATCTCTGCGGTGCCCAAGCCAAATTAAGTTTTGTTTTACTAACGACCAGAAGAAACAGTGATTCACAGCTCAAACAGGCAGCGAGTCAAAGTATTCCAAATTTAAGATAACACAGGGCTGTTCTACATAAAAACTCCTTTCCCTTGGTGTAGGAGTCTAGAGCTGCAGCTCAACCAAGCCACAGGTACAGCTTTACCCAGCATTTAGTCTGTAGATTAAGGGCAATGTTTTCTCAGTACATAGTTTCTCATCTTTGCCTTTACTTCTGCCCAGGTCAATAACCATCTCCCTTTAGCAGAGTCTGCTTTAGCAGCAACTTCATTTTTACATTACCAAACTCAGTGGGTTGAAATGCCTCAGGCATCGCTAATGCACTCCTCTGACCAAATCAGTCAATTTTAAACAAAGCTTTCCAATTTAGCCACCTCTCCTTTAAGACTTTTCTGCTTTTTATTGTTTCTTCACGTCTAGTTTCTCACAAAATGTTACCAGTGGTTCCTAGCAGCTCCTGTCCCCTCTTCTGAAGGTTTTCAGATTATTAGGGTTTGTTTCAGCTGTCCAAATAAAACACACACTGTTTTGGAAAAAAAGAAAGCCTCTTATCAGCCTGAACAAAAATTTGGTGAATGAGTGTTGATGGCTTTCATGCCCAGAGATTGAACTTTCTCACAGAATAGCACACCTACATGCATAAAAGGTCTGCTCCAGTTATCAAGTTGATTTACCTTTTTCCTGCATAAACTAAGGACAATGTACTTGCTCCTGATTAAATCAAGCCTGATTTTAACCCTGACTTTCTTTGTTTATTTACAAACAAAAGTCTTGATAGAGGCTCAAACTGATGGCAAAGTAAAATTCAGTGGGATCTATACCTCCAAAAACACTGAAGTGTAAATACACCTTTACCCAACCCTACTTTCAAACTAAAACATCATATGCACCGAAGGCACATACATCATTTAGTGGAGATCCTGCACCCGTAAACTAATGAATGGACACATCCTTAAGGAAGAGCACAGCCATCTCTGTCAAAAACCAGGCAACTTGGCAAGGGTGTTATCTAAAGGTCACCTTAAACACCCTTCTTTATTTCCTCCTCCTCCCCAGCAACACAAAATTAGACTCTAGGCTACAGCTAATTTCCTGCCAGTATAGCCCTGAAATCCTCTCAGTCCCTGGCTTTTCACAAAATAAGTCCTTCAATACGTTGTTTCCTGCAGTACCAGTGAGCACAAGACCTGCTTACAGGCATAGTGTGTTCTCGTTCCCCAAAGCTCACAGCTTGGCACCTTCAGCAACACTAAATAAAGTAAAAATCAAATATCTGTGAATCAAATTTAACTAAGTCACTCCCTCATCATCCTGCAGGCTTCCAATGAGGAAAAGGGAGTGGCAGAGGAAATCGCTCTGATGGCTTATCTCTTCCTCTGAGAAATTACCTTGTTGGATGTTGGAGAAGGAACAGAAAAACAGCAATGCAACAACAGAAAACTACCAAAATAACTTTATTCTCCTCATAAACCACAGCTATTTTACTAGAATAACTACCGTAGCTATTCGCAAAATTGCACCCAAATACAACATCTTTAATTATTCCTTCCTACTGTGTGTGGTTCTCTGCTGCTTGATAAGGACTGATGTTGTAGGCATCGTCAAATCAATTGTTCTTTCCAGTAGATAGAAACCACGTAATCATTTTAATGAGGCTGTGACAACCGACAATTTTGAATGTGCATAAAAAATGAAAACATTCATTATCACGTAAATACTATAGTTTGGTGACTACTAATGGAGATTTAAACCATTGACGTAGGAGACACCGACTGCTGAGTGTGTCCAAATAAATATTACAACGAAGATGTTGAAGCTTTGTAAGTTTTGTGCCATAATAGCTACTTTTACCTGAAAGTCAAGCTGTTGAATTACACATTTCAATTAATCTAACCTTCTTCCTATACATTTGGTAAGACGAGATCAGAGCACCTCCTCCTTATTTGCAGTCACAAAAACTACTGTTTCATCTGGACTTGCTCACTGAGATAAGCTGAAGTGAGAAGGACAGTTATACCCAAACAAAAGCCACCAATGGGAGGAAACACATTAGAAGGCATTTCTGTTAAAACAATGAACTTCTTTCTTCATGCAGAAAAACAGGGCTGTCAGAGGACAAACCAATCTCAAGTCATACTCCTCTTTTCTATCTTAGTACCTTTCTAGTAGTTGAGCTTAAGAGTCTGTTATCTGATCCAATGACCAATTCATCTCATGCCAGTAACAAGAAGCTCTCCAATATTATTTTGACACTGTTTCATTAACTCCTTTCCTACTGAAAATCTGAATGTGCTCAAAAGACTTGCAAATTGAGACTGAAATCCACACAGAGATGTCAAATAGCTCTGCTGGTGGCTGCTGGACTGCTATTGCTAATATGTCATTGTGCAGACTAACAAAGCCCAAAACAAACGACACAGCTGGTGTAGTAACACATGTACATAAATATTCTAGACTGATATAATTCTCACTCTTGAAGCCCAGGAGATACAGACTTTCTTCATCTAAAATTTTAGGAAGGGGCTTGAGTGAAAAACAAATATCAATACAAAATCATACTGTACAGGAGCAGAAATTCTCACTCTCTACCAGGGCAGAAAGACCCTAAAGAAAAGTTTTGCCTTTCCCATCCTACATGACATGATAAATTTGCCTCTAGCATGCCCCTAACAAATGAGAGCTTGCCATACATAGCGGGTAGGTAAGTCACAGAAAATCTAAGCAGCTAGTAAAACTCATCAGAGCAGCTTCAAAGATCACCTACTCCCTGTTTATTTTTACTTTTTTTTTTTTCTGGCCTTCTTGGATGTCTTTACCATTTTTTCCTGCCTATTGCATTTTCCCACTGTCAGGCAACCTTTACCCATGATCTGCTTTCCTCTGTGCTGACTTCTTTCACTACCACTTTGTGCCTGTCACTTCCTTTCATTAATCAGTTCCCAGCAGTGCCCACTTACTCTGACAGTTTCTTTCTCTCTTATTTCATTCCTCCATTTCTCCTCAATTTGTCTCCTTCCAGAGATGCTTGCCCCGTATTTCCAAATATTCCCTCCAGCTCTTAAACGCTACTTCATTTTCTAGTACTTTCAGGGCAGCAAGCATGCCCCCGGACTAAATGATCTCATCACACTTGCTTGGCAAACCATGACATTGACAGCCCAAGTGTCATCCACCATAGCTTGTTGTGCTACCAAGCCACGGGCCTGCCTGCACCAATACAGAGCAACAATTATCAGCAAGTCCCAGGCCTGTGTCCTCAAGTAAGAAATATGGGTACTATAGCTGCAGTTACACCAGTTAATATAATTAGGGAAGTTAAATAAAATGGTTCACTAAAAAAACAATCCCACCTGCATGAGATTTGAGTAAGAAAAAACAAATCTGGTCACATTTATGGAGTTTGCTCCTATATCACAGTCTCTGGAGGACCTTAACTCCCGTTGGACCTTGTATTGCCTTGTTGGACTAAACGAAAACCTAAATTAACAGCATCTGCTCTGAACACTTCAAACAGTAAAGCTGTTCATTTAATTCAATGTGAAGCACCATTTGCTATGCTGGCAGTCACTACACATCAGAATTAACTGTTTTAACAAATGAAAATAGAGAGAATACACTCCAAGCTCACTGAACACAGCATGAACTCCTTTATAAGCCATCATCAGCACTTGCCCCCACCCCCTTACATTATTTCAGCTCTCCTCTGAAATTTCAAGTGGAAAAGACAGAAAAGATCTTCCCATTCAAATCGGTTTAGTCCTACTGATGTAAATTCTGCCTCAAGGTGGACCTGCACTTCTTTACCCCACCCATCCTCTGTTTCCTATCTAAAAACAAAATACTCCAAATTTTTCCTGATGGACTTTGTTCTTTCACAACAATGGTTGACTGGTGCCTTTGCATACTTTCAAGGAGCTGGTTGCTAACTCTGTATCTGATAAGCACAGACAGTAACTGATACCGAAAAAATGGAAAGAATTACTACTCTTCCTGTCCCACTTGTTGCCAAAGATTTCCATTCCTTCAGTAAAAACATGGACAGACAAAGGAGTCAACTCAGCATCCATCAAAATGTAATGGGAAAAAAAAGATTGGTGTGGAAATGGAATTGTGTAAAATGAACAAAAATGGAACAATTTGCTCTGGAAATGATATAGTGTTACTATGTGATTGCCCTAAAAGTATCACTTTCTCCACTACCCTCTTGGTTCAGCCTGCCCCTCCCCTTGACGGCAAAGGTAGGGGCTCTTCCATCTCCTTTCTCTCCTACATTGCTTCCTTCTGCCACAGAAAAGCAAGCCTATCCTCATGCCCTGTGAATTCACTTGGCACTACCATGCCTTACCTCCTCCCATCTCTCTTTCTTTTCCATGATAATACCATACTTTACCTTTGGAGTTCTAATCTAGGAGAAGAGAAAAGGAAAACTGAGAAGTTCATAAAATGTTAGAACTTGCAAACCACCTCTCTTGTCTCCTTCCTCCCTCAAAAGAGAGGGAACACGCAGCACAAGGATGAAATATTCACAATGTTCTGACTAGCAACGTGTCCATCCTGCCCTGGAGATGCAGATAGAGAGGATTTGGGCACGTGTGGAGTCAAGGCACACAGACAAGATGACTCGTTGACAAGATGAGCATCTGAGAGAAAAAGAACAGGCAACACAAGTCAGGTGTTTAAGATCACACAAGCACTCAGCGGCAGCAGCAGAAAGCCCATCTCATAAGACTTTATGTAAGCGCAGCCTGTTTATTTACACTTCTGCACATGGGGACATTCCTAAGGCAGCTTTGGGGCTGAGAAGGAGGAGAAGGAGTAGGGGCTGTTAGTTTCCAGTCCGTTTCTCCCTTTGCTGCTGGGCAGCAGGTACCTTCTTCCCGAAAAGGCTCTGATCTCCAAAGCCGAATTCACCTCCTCCGAGCGGGCGGTCCCGGGCGTCACCGAAGCACACTCCGGCACTAGCTACTGACAGATGAGGAGCGACCGACGGGCTCTCAATCTGTCAGGGGAGACCGAGCCCAAACCCCTTGATTTCCGCAAGCCAATCAGATAGAACGCCGTATTCCTGCTGCTAAACTCGTGCGATGCCGAGACGGCATCCATCGGCAGCCTGGCCCTCGGAGAAGCCCATCTCCACCGGGCACGGCAGCCTTCACACAGCCGCAGGAGGCTTTAAAAGCCACCAGCCTAACAAAGGAGCGCGGACAAAGAGCCCCGTCCTACGTCTTCCCCTCCAGCAGGTAGTTTATTGAGGACGGAAAACCAAGCCAAGCCAAGCCAAGCCCAGCCCCGTGGTTCCTCCCTTGCCTCCTCGGCCCACGGACGCGCGGGGACGGCCGCTCCCGCCGCCGGTCGGGGCAGAGGCTTTGTTCGCCGGCGGGGACGCAGCAGCGCCCGCCAGCACCGGGGAGGAAACACCCGGACAAAGAGGGGGAGGCGACTGGCGCCGAAAGGGACGCGGGGGAAGCCCCGTCCCTTTAAGCTGCAGGGTCTCCCTTTAAGCTAAGCCGGGCGGCAACTGAGTGAGGGGGATCCCGCCGCCTCTGCCCGTGAGAAATGCGAGGGAACTGGTTGGCACAAACTCCCCTAAAAGTAGACAAAAAACGGTGGACAGCTGCGAGCAGCTGAGCCAGCGCTAACCCGGACTCGGCGCGCCCGGGAGGGACTCTCTCCTCATCCCCGCCAGCAGACCCCTAGAGCTCCACCGCCGAGCGCGGAGTCGCCTCGACCCAGGAGCGCTCCGCACGTCCCCCGCCCGCGGGACGGCGGTTCCTCCGGGCCCGCACTCAGTCACTCACCGCCGGCTCCTGTCGCCTCTGCCCGCTGTGCATCCCGCTGCCGCCCGCCCGGCCGCTGCTCTCAGCGCCGCCGCTGCCACCTCCCCCCGCAGCCGGGAGCCGCCCCCCGCCCGCCTGGCAGCGCCGCCCCGCGCAAGAGCGCGCCTGCCCCCTTGGCGGGGCTTGGGGCACGGGGCACCCCCGCGGGCGGAATGGTTCGCTCCCCTCAGGCTGGGGGCGCGGACGCGGAGCGGCTGAACGGGAGTCGCGATGGGGGTGGAGGGCGGAAGGTGAAGGGGAGAACAGGGGGAAACACGCACGGAGATACCCATAGTGCGGGGCAAGGAGGGCGGTTGAGTGACGAGATCGTGCCGGGGCTACCCCGGGAACAGCCGGCGGAGGGGCCGTGATCCATAAATACGAATCATAAGGCAATTTCCTGCACGCGAGATTAGCCGAACAAACAGGGCGGCTCTTGGAGGGCGCGGGCCTGGTTTTCCTTTCCTGGGGCTGCCTTTACGTGCGCCCTTTCTCCTCCTCTTCCTCATCTCCAGGGCAGCCGTGTTGGAGAGGGGTTGCCTTCTGCCCTCTCAACTCCGATGGGCGGCCAGGTTGCCTCCGTGCTGCAGTGGGGTATCCCTGACGCTCACCCCGGCCCGGGCTCACACGCTGCTGGCACCTCCCACAAGCCTTCCAGCAGTTTAGCCTTACCTGAACAAAATACACGTGCCAGAGACCCGTCCAGGACTCGTGCACCGGGGAAGGGTGTGCGCAGATGTCAGCTGGCACCACCAGCATTTTGCTGGCCCAAAGCGGGGAGCAGGCTGCCGAGCCTGGCTGAGCCCTACTGGTGAGGCTTTCACACCAAAACGAATGTACCAACCAAAGCGAGCGTACAAACCAAAGCAAGTGTACAGACCACAGCATGTCTGTCGCAGCAGGGTGCCTCACCTGCCCCGTGTTTGGCGAGTGGCTGGGGGTGCTAGCCAGACCCCTTCAGAGGTCGTCGAGGGTGACAGAGGCGGCCAGGCTGACCACTGGGTTGCAGCTGTTAGCTCCAGGGAGGTATCATCCCACCCCGGGATCAGTGGGTGCTGAGAGCCCAGGGCACATAGCAAACCTCCACTTTCCGAGCATACTTATAGCTTGGTAAGGAAAACTCCCAGCGATGAGAGATGCAAGCCAGCCTCCAGGACTGTGCTCAGGGCACAGAGCCAGGGTATCAACCACAGCAGTCTTGTTTCAGGCTGTGTGGCCTTGTTGGTCTACCTTTGGTTGTTTGTTTCCCAAGGAGAGAATTTGGAGATCACAGCCCATACCTGCTGCACAGGGGTCCTGCAGGATGATTTGAAGCCCACATGGCACTTGGCAGATGTAAACAGCTACTGTGATAGTTGACGATTCACATCTACCTTGGACAAACAGGGTTCATTGTGATCCGGTTCCTGCCTTGCATATTTCAGGGGATATTTTACTTGGCTAAAACTGTTATTTTATCACAATACAAACTGTGTAATAACTCATTAATATCTGGCATCTATATGGTAACAACCACAGTGTAAGGAATATTTTTTTAAATATAAATTACCTTGGCTCTCCTGGCATCTACTGTTGTTTATGTATAAAATGACAAATTTTTGAGACCTATTTACTCTTAAAAGGCCAGAACCTAGATGAGCTCTTCTGTGATATCTCCACAAATGTCAAGTGCGTCATTTACTACTAGTGTCGAACCTGGCTCATTTTTTGTTCATTGAACAAGCGAGAAGTATGTGCAGTTAAGAAAATAAAAGCATATACCTGTAACAAATGCAGAGTTTAGGACATGTTCACAACTGGAAGAGGCAGGAATAAATTTTAACTCTGCCATGGCCAGAGCCAAAAGCAACCAGTCTTCCCTTCATCTCATATGATCTTCCTTCTCCTTTTAAGAGGAAAAACTGTAAGTAACAGTCTGCAAAAATCTCCCTAGGGAAAGTGATTCCTAGTAGTACAGAAAGGAGTATTGTTGCATTTGTGGTTAAACTGTTAGTCTGAAGGACTTTTGATATGCCAGCTGAAATTTTCTATTAATTAGTTCCTGCACAGTAGATGGGGTGCCAGCAAAGCTGGATCAGGCAAGAGCGTGTGTTTCCCCTCATATATGTATGCTGGGAAAATTTTATCTAAGTGCCATCTGTTTCTTGACAGCAAAGGAGAGAAATACAAAGAATAAAGATTATTTCTAAAAACTAAACTAAAAACCAGCCATAGCTGAGGCCCTAAAATAACCAGCAAATATGTAAGAGGCAAAGAGTTTGGCAGTTTAAAAAACAAAACAAAACAAAAACCTCTCTTGGACATTTTATGAGTAGGAAATGCTTAAAAACTTAGCAAACAAGTGAAACTCTAAATACTAAAGAGCTAAGAACTCTTCTTGGAACAAATGCAACAGTATTACTGCTAAAGACAGTCAGGAAAAAGGAGTATGGAAACTTGCACTAGAGCTGCAAGTCATAGACAGCTTCAACAGTCCACCTAGCTTTGACTGTTTTCATGGCAGCTGCACAGCTACATCAACTGTACTGCATATCACAGAAGTTTTTAGAATTCTCCACCTTGCACATGCAAGCATGCCCAATAAAAGTTTAGTTTCCATGGTAATTCATATAAGTAGAAATCAAATGTTGGAATGTTTGCAAAAAGCGTGCTTTAATCAGGAGTATTGAAAATGGTGTTAAAATGATTCAATGCCATGCTTCTGTAACAGGGAAGGAGAGTAGACTTCAGCTACTTCAGAACTGAACTAATCTCTGAGGAGGCACCGGCAATCACAATCTCTGCATTACCTGGTCCCTCACCTTTACAGATTTTATCCACATCAGGTATGGACATGACTGCATTTCTGTCAAACGAGCCAGAGCTCACAGCTAGGAGTTGGTTCAGGCCTTAGCTACCTTCCGGAGCATAGACAACACACAGCCTGACAAAATCAGTTGAGATAAAGCTACCCATTGATGACTGGGTGTAGTTACACCCAGTCTTTTCTTTGGTGGCAAAACTGGTCTGGTTTCTTCCCTTTCCTGCCTTAACTACTCATTTGGGTTCTCAATGTGTAGTTTGTGACCTTCTTTGGTGGGCTGACACAGGTGAAACCTCTTCCTTCCCTGCACCTCTTCCTCTTCTGAAAAAGGTCTAACAAGTACTTGCATTACGGTGGTTGACGAGAAGAGGAATAGCGTAGATCTGAGCAACTGGGCTTTGAGACTGTTTCTTGAACTCGCGTCACCAGTCAGTACACCAATGGATTATTAAATCACACCTTTTCTGAACAAACATGTCAGAACAAATGAAGTTGCAAGGATTCAGTGCTTTCCAGCATGTAACCAGAGTGTTTGTCTCAGTGAAGAAACTCAGATGTTGCTTGACATTGCAGAAATTATATGATTGTTTATGGCTTGAAAATAATAATGATCACAACCAGAACATCTGGTGATGCTTCAAAGCAAGTGGTGATTCTTCCATTATAACTTTGGAGGCAATGTAGCAGGCTGGAGTCTAGATACTGAAAGAATCTTGATTTTTAAGGCTTGCTGAGAATCTCTGCAATGTAAAAAGAGCAACTCAAAGCATGACTGTATTCATCAGTACCACTGGTAAAAAAATCTCATCCAATAATTACACTGGTCATCCAAGTTCAAAATCGCACGAAAGAGAGGGATATCAAACAATAATGAAATTATGTAAGCTGAAGTTCAGCCAGTGGAAGTGTTCTTGTGACTTGGCCTTAAATCCTCACACAAGAGCTATCAAGAAGAAACTGCGTGGAGAAAATAAGTTACATGAGTAATCAAATCTCATGCTCCAGGGCACAAGTCAATTGCTGGAAGGGTCAAGAAAGGAATTTCCTCACTCACATCCTTTGCACTGTTGTACACAATTAACTAGGTTGTAATTGCAAGGCAAGAAAGCAGTTAGGTTTTGCATTCCTCTGAATCATCAAGTGCTGGCTGCTTTTGCAGGTGAATTCAGAGCTGCGGGGACAGGTCTGGTAGGTGGCTTTTGTTACACTTCTCTGAGGTTTTGCATGCGGCCAATACAGCTGCACTGCAAAACTATCATTGAAGTGAGGACTGGACTAATTTGGGCAGTTAGTTGGCTGTTCATAATAAGTAGTTACCTTAAAAATATCTTAAATTGCACAACTCGTAGTGACTCATTTAAATAGCAGCAAAGTTATAGCCACAATGGCCTAAAGATATGAACAAAACAAGATTTGTCAGAAAGGTAACTGTTTTTGTTAAACCAACTAGATCATTTGATGCAAGAAAAGATCATGCTATTTCTTCTTTAAATAGAACATTTTAATAATCAAAAGGATTTTTGCTAACCCAGGCGAGAGATGACTCTGCTTCAAATCATAAGAGCACTACCCTGTTAGCCTGTGTGGGGCAATCTGCCTTTGCAACTGATTAATTACTTCCCCTTTCTAGAATCAGCATGCTTCTGTGAATGGGGGTGGCTTAGGACTTAATTAGCCAGCTCTGATGCTGCAGCTAAATTCACTACAGTGTTACTAACCAAACACAAGTACGTTTTAGGGATATGACTTGTGAGCAAACATGTTGAAAACTGCAAGTGCTAGGTCTACAGGCAACACCTTGGTCCATGCTCCTCACAAATGTTGTCAGCAGGGAAATAGCTGTCAGAAGACAAGGTGCAAACACCATAGCTACGCTGGTTTACAGTGACAGTCACAGAGGAAGGCAGCTAATATATTTGTGCTCAGTGGTTGGATACAAGGGTATCTTCATCCTGTCATTGCCCCTTCTAGACTTTTCTTTTTCCCAGCAAGGAACAAGCTAATTTGTAAGTTCCCATACACACCTTAGTTTGAGGCCTAAGGATTCACCTCTGATGCCAAGTCTGGGAAAGTTTCTGTTCTCCTTTGATATCAACCCTTATTTGTCAAATATGGATGCAAAAATCTTTTCTATATCTAGCAATGTGGTGGGTTGTGTCAGTGAGATAGTACTTTCTTTAGCAGGAAATGAATCTAAAAGCATTTAAGCCACTTGTCCAAGGTTACACAAGAAATCTCAGTGTGAGCAAAGTGTGGAACGTGAGATACTACTTTAATTTCACAGTTAATCTGTGTAAAGACGGATCTTTGTGTTGAAATAAAGTGTCATTTGGTTTCTTCCTCCTGCAAAAACTATTCTTCCCAGTCAGGTGAAACTCAATTAACTACTACAGAGTGAAAAGAGGCAAAACAATGCAATTATACAAAAAGGAAAAGTTATTGCCACAACTTATTCTTTCTATTCAAACTCATTTAGGCTGAAGTTGATGTAGTGACCTAACAAAGTTTAGATAAAATACATCCTCACAAACTGATTCATGAAGCTGCCCTTGTTGGCAAGTTTTTATATGTGTACTGAGAAGAGCTGTAGAGGGTTGCTTGTTTTTTTTTTTTTTTTTTTTTCTCAGCAGATGGTCTCCAAACGTGAAATTAAATCCCATTAGCAGCACAGAAGATGAACAATATAGCTACTACTTTCCTGCACTTATAGGAGCAGAATGAGATGCAAAGATATATTTTAGCCTCATCTTCTTCTGATTTTTCTCTACATGGAGGTGAAGCTAAAAGTGACAGAAAAAGATAAAGTCCCACAATTTTCTCTCTGTGTAGTCCTTCCTTACATGCCTAGACAAAATACATGAAACCCAAAGATAATATCCTCAAGATGCACTGATGCCCAACACAAAATCAAATCTAAACCAAAATAGTAGTGACAACTCACCATCTAACCTCCTCACTGCACTTGCACCCCTTCATCAAAATCCTAAAAATATTTTGGGGCAGAGGAAAGGGTTGCAGAATTGAGTACATTCAGTTACTGTCAGAATGTGCAAGGGATGGGGAAAGATGGGCCAGCATCTCCCTGCAGGTTTTTTAACTGATGCCTGCTGGTAGGAATCTGGCTTCTGGGGCCAGGACATCTTCTGTACCAGACAGCTGGTTGGTGTGCATAGCATATACAACCCATACATCATACAAATGCCCACTGCTACATTAATCCATATCATGTTCTTCCCTTTTCCCATTACATTAGGCCCATTTTGGGTTACTTTGTGGAATAATGGGAGCATCCCACTGGTAATGCCATTTCTTTGTGCCTGCTGTTGGGTATGCCACCTCCCTCACAGGGCCTGTCAGCATGCCAGTAACAGGATCCGCCTTCATCATGCAGAGCAGAGGATGAAGCCTCAGGAGGGCTCTCGGTGACCTTGCCCTCTGCACCTGCAGAGAGGCTGCAAACTGATGGAGGAGCCCTAGGCACCATGAGCTTCCTCCTAAGAAAGTGAAGCACTTGGGTATTTGAGATTCAAAGCTCTGCATCTCTCCACCTGCCTAGGCTGTGACAACTGGGGCCCCTGTATTTCAACCAGAAGCTGAAGCTTTACCATACAACACCTCAGCTAATGGTATGATGGTAAACCAAAAGACAAGCAGACTCTGCTCTTTCAGGAATATGAGAAGTTTGGGAACTCTATTTATTGGAGCGGGACTGTGTAAAACTCACTGACTTATTCACATATCCTTGTCTGCATTGCTCACCTGACATCAGTCTCTCTCCATCAGCGCTGCTCCTAGCAGCCTGGGTAGCTCGTTTGTGAAGAAAGTCCTAGACGTGCTCTTCAGTCTGGGTTTGCACGGCTGTGGCCACAACACCACATGCTTCCAATGAAATCCCCACTGACTGATGTAGGATTAGGCCCACAGGAAGCAGTAAAGTATGCTTGCTGATCCCAGAGTATCACAAGAAATTACCATATGACAATCTTTAACACGCTGTTTTAATAAATGACAATTTTGTACTGTAGTTTAAAGACCACTGTGAAATCTGAGATAGGAAGCTGAGGGTGGTCTCGCTTCTTTTTCATAATGCCTTGTTTGCACATTGCTTTTTTTTTTTCCCCCTTCCTCTTTGTAATACTGAAACCTTAAAACAGTCAAGGAGGCATCCCAGCATTTGTGAGCAACAACCTTTATTCTCATTGCAAGCTCCCCGGACAGTGCTGTAAACTAGAAACTCCTTCTAATGATGAAGAGAAATGCACTATCTTAGTGATATACTTTGATGACAGGATATGAATTAGGCAGCAGTATGAAAGGAGACACAAAAGCAGCCCATAGGAGCCAGACGTAAGGAGAGGAAAGGGCTGACAGTGGATCTTCCTTAGGCCTGGAAACAGTTTGTCATTAGTGTGCTTCTTTAAACCTCAAAAGTTTAACGGGAGAAAAATGTTTCTTTAGGCCTCAGATGTCCTCTTTAGTTAACAGAGGTTTCAGGTTCCCCCTCCCCTCTTCGTTCTGCAGAGGCTGCCAAGTTTTCCCAGAGCTAAAAGCAACAACTTTCTGTTAAACGTTACTTCATGCTTCTGGTATTAATCTAATAGGAGGCTAGATGGGGAGGAGGGGGAAGCAGCAATGAGAGCTGATTTCCTGCCATGCAGCGGGAAATCCATAGAAAATTCAGACCTAACACTAATTTTAACAGCTGGATGACTGCTTTGGCTTTTACTTGCCATAGGAACATGCAACTGCATACTTCTTTTTGTTGTTATAACAAGAAAACAGACGTCAAGCGACAGGCAAAACTGAGAAGAAGGCTTGCGATTGTAAATACCATGATTAAACCATTCTATTCAACTATGCTAGAAATATCAACACATTTTGGAATTGCCTCTGATTTCTGTTAACATTTCTAATAAGAATGTTCATGGAAACAGAAAATATACAAGGAAATCATCTTGCTAATAAGCACTTCAACAAATATTTACTTGGGAAATGTTCCAGCTACCACTTTGAAAAGAGTCTCGGTAGGTTTGAGAATCATGCAGTTGGGACATTGAAGTAAAATGCCCCGATGGAGGTGAAAAAAATCATAGCAAAAAGAACACTTAACATAAAAGTCAGAGACAACAGTCCTGCAGCAGTTCATGGTCATATGTAACCCACACCAAAGAACTGTTAGCAGCACTTCTCTCCAGCATGCCAGTGGATAACTTTGTATATTCAGCCTAGATAAGTTCTTTAACAGGAAGGGCCTGACTATTTATTCAGATAATAACTGCTGGGAAGTTGATGGCCACAAGTGTAGTCCTTTATCCCGACTATTAAAAAAATGGAGTTTTTCTTTCTTTCATGCTGTTTGCTCAGCCTTTGCTCCACCTGTTTCTCACACGCTGTATTGCTCAAATCACAACGCATTGCAGAAGATTTTTTTACATTGATATAAAGAAAGCTTAATATAGTGCACACACGCCAAAACTGAACCCTATTCCGTAGATAAAGTGGGCCCATAGCTTGGTTGTCCATGCTGTGTGTGCTAGGAAGGATCCTTACTGCAGATTATCTTGATTATCAAGCTTTACCTGCCCCACTGATGCAGGCCGAACAACAGAACATGACAGCTGGTTTATGTGTCTCTAGCTGAAGCCAGCTGTTAGATTGAAACCGTTAATAACCATTTTCATCAGTTCCAGTCTTGCATTAAGCAAACTGGAGGACTCAAAGGCTCTGAGAGGTAGTGATGCAGAAAATACCCCAGAAGCTAACACCCAAAACACAAAGTAGAAGCTATGCTATGTGAGCCGTGAGGCTTCTCACAGGGTAGATAAACACAGGGCTGGAACATTTGATAGCTTGAAGTACTGATGGCCTGGAAAGGCAAAAAATAAAAGCCTTGAAAACAAATGAGAGAATGAGAAAAGTTGCAGTGGATATCATGTTAGAAAGAAACTTAAAGAGATGCAGCTTCTTAAAAGTGTAGTACTGCTGAAAAGGCAGAGATGTCTAAGAAGAAAACTGTTTCCGTTTTTTTTATTCTGTGCTCACAAAACCAGAACGTTCTGCAGAATTTTTAAGTCAACAGGACCATTGCCATCACTCCCTCTGTACTCCAAAAATTCCAGCTGGTATCAGGTTTTCCTTGTAATGGAAACAAGCTGGCAGAACTTCAAAGACTTGATAACAGCTCATACAGAGAAAATACAGCAATAGTTAGTTATGCTTCACTATTAAAAAAGTTGTTTCACCACTGTTATTTTTTTTAAAGGGAAGCTGGACAGAATCTGGCAATGTTTATAATGATGCTACTTGTGTCTGGTCACAGAAGAATGTAAAAATGTAGCTGTACTGGAATTTGTTTGGGAAAGGCTATCTAACAGCTCAGCTTTCATTAAATATACCGTGGTCAGCGGCTGCAAGCTCCATGAAATCCCTCTGGTCAGTTGGACAGCTTTTAAATGACTGAAAAACTGAAATGAGTGTTTGGAAAAATAGAAATATGAGGACTCTGTTTCTTTAATTGAAGGCACAGAAGTCACCCAACCCTGATTAACGTTGTCTTAAGATCATGAACAGTCAAGAACCTAGGAAAGTGAGTGAAAAAGCATTGAATAAGTGGAAATAACCCTTTAATTTATAATTTGATAAATTATAAATTTGCCTTTGATGGACAAATCCAGTTCAAACAATTCCCCCTCAGTCTTAATGTTTCATCTTTTCTAATTTTTTACTATAGTAGGTTTGAAGGTTCAGTTTCAACACTGTCCTGACTTCCACGTAGTGCCAAATGGCATCTACACTGTCTTAAAGCAATGTGATCTGTGACTGTTTGTAGAGATTTAAGAATTATGCTGGGGCATACAGTAACCAGAAGCTGAGTATCTGTATTTTCTGGAAAAATTATTCCGTTTTAAAAATATTAGTCCCTCATTTATTTTCTTCCCCCTCTCCTTCCCTGAGCCTATGCAACTGAAGAAATGGCCTTTGTTAAGATTTTTTTTTTTTTTTTCTGGGCTGGAAAGGAGCCCAAAGATCCAGCTGACAAAAACCTCAAGTCAGCAAAGGCAATGGGAGGAATGTCCTTTTCAGAGCCCCTGTTTCACAGTCTCTCTGTCACGAAGCATCTTAATAGTGCCACACAGAAAAACCTTGCATGGCCCTTCCTTACAATCACCCTTAATCTGTTCCTTGTCCTCAAGTAAGTAGCTCACTTTACCCACCCGTTGCTGCCCAGCATTTGCATGCTGAGCTCTGGGGGAGGCTGGTGCAACAGCATTGGTCCCAAATGAAGCTCCCATCAGTAGGGTTCAAGGAGTAATTGTAAGGTCTGCAGGATCAGCTCCTGTCTCTCCCACTCCTTGTTACACCTGTCATTCGGCATCCAGTACTCAGAGGGAAGCAGCTTGATGAGAGCTGTGTTAGCCTAAACAATGTATGGTCAGCAAAAGGTCCCCAGGTTAAATCCCAGTGGGCTGTCCTGTCCTGGCTCACTACTGCATCATGGAGTTTGCACTGAAACTTCTAACACAAATGATTCAAGGACTTCACAAAAGCTGCTAGTTCACAGTGGTCAGTAGTCAAAACACAAGATGCTGCAAGCAAACCTAAGGGTCTACTTCATGGAGGAGCTGGAAAAGAATTTTTTTCTTTTTCCCCCCAAGGGAATTCTGTGCTTTTTAAGGAAATAACAAAAGACTTCACCAGGCAGCACTGCAATCTGCACTATGGTTTCATAGCACTGAAGTGGTTCATCCTGCAACCAGGGCACTTCATATAATGTCCAAATAAGCATTTCTTTCTTATGCAGCCTTCTTTCTCGAGCCTTTCCTTAGCTGACACAACAAGCGAACACTGGTCTTTCTGTTCTTTCTCCTCCCCTTTCCTCAGCAGTCCTTTGGTATTTACCTCCTCTCATTCTAGATTTCCTGTCTGCACCCTAGGGAAAAGATTTTCCTGTGAGAAACAAATGTCACACTGCCGATCTGTTTGGATGCCAACAGACCACATCCTCTATGTGAAGAAAAATTCTCATCTACCTGCTATCGTAATAGTACTGCCCTGTGATATTTGGTTTTGTTTACTGACCCATTTTATTTGGAATTAGCTTAGAGAATTAGCTTTCTGGTTTTTAGCAGTTACCATTTCCATGTATTAAAATTCAGATGGATGCAACTGTTTTGGGTTAATGAAGACTGGACTAAACTTCAAAATTAAAACCCAACATAAAACCACTTGAAAAGACCTACTTCTATAGGATCCTGCAAAGCACATTATCTTTTTGGTTACTGTATTGACTTTTTGGTCTGAGAAGGGGAGAAAAGAAAGTGGGAATAGTTCATATCTCTTCTGCATGCGTATATAACAGAGAGCAGGGCACAGCAACTCTGCCAGAAGTATCTAGATACGGTGATATAAAACATACACAACAGTTTCTGAAATTACATAAAGTGGTTTTATTGTGATGGGAATATCTTCCTGGCAACTCATGCCTAACTATTTGTGGAAATGAAGTCCATCAGTAGGAGTAAAACAGCTGTGCATCTGAGCAACAAAAGTCCCAGGAGATGTGTCTGCTCAGATGGTTGGTACCCAAAACTTGTTTCACCTCAAACACAGATGAGATCTTTTTTCTTTCCCCACTGACCAAAGAGACCAATAAACATTTAGGCTCATGAGACCTGAAGGCACAACACAACTGTGCTGTAAAGACAAAAAAAGTAATGTCTGGAAAATCACCAGGAAATGTGTTTATATGCATACATGCTCAAGCACAAGGTGTGCCTGCTGTATGAAGCATATGTCATACCAGCAGAGCGCAAAAGTCTGGCTAAAGGATGTAGGATATATTGCTTAGTGTACTTTTGTTTAGAGGTCTCCAGGGTGTTTGTTGCTTAAGATGTTAAAAATGCCTTAGATCTCTTTGCTATCCTCTGGTGGTACATTATGAAAGATGCTAGACCGCCATGATTGCAACAGCCCAACTGTGGCAAAGAACAGTCTGTGGCTTTGAATGTGTTGCACTATATATCTTCTAACTGTTATAGAGCATAGGGGAGTGCTTTGTGGCTTGCCGTATATGCAGAATGGGTGATTTGTAGACGTTTTGGGTCTAACCAGCTACTACCCCTGTGCTTGTGAGGCACTGGATTGGATGACCCTGGTGGCTTATTCCATGTGCAATGTAGAGTATCTCACTCTGCTCATTATTTTGTGAGAAATAAATAAATGTCTTCATTGTGTTCTCACCTCAAAAGTTGCCAAAAACCTTACTACGTAGGAAAGGATTCTTGCTTATGAAAGTCTAGAGGTTGAACTCTGGGTAATACATTTTGGAAAGCTCAGAAAAGTCAGTACACTGGCCAGTGTATCACTAGAGAACTAACAGAATTGTGAACAGTCTTGCTTCAGTTTTACCTTAAGCCCCTTCGCTTTGCATTTTCTGCAGTGTAAAAGTAAGAAGAACCTAAGCAGACACATAGTGATCAATCATGGGACTAATGAAAGTCACATTCAGACAGTCCTTTAATAGAAGTCAGAATCAGTTGTATGGGAAATTATGTGGAGCCTGCAGACACTTTAAAACCAGAGGAACTATCTGTGATAGGCACTGTTTAGATGGTCTTGAACTTTGCCTCAGTTGCAGCCCAAACTCATAATGTTAGAAATATCATAAGGTCATGCTTATAAATAGACCGTTAAAAGTCTTTTTCAAATAAAGACATAAGGAACAACCTTTCTGTCACATACAGACAACCTACTTAGATGTCAACAAAGCAAATACTGTGTAAAAAATTTGGTTTCTTTTAAGAGGTAAGTGAATAATGAAGTAAAGCTCATTCAAGAGAGTGTGTGGGACACTAGTAATCAGAAAGATGGCTAAAAGTTAACTGTGACCAAGCTGACCGTACAATAAAGCAAAAAAGCAAATCTCCAAACCCAAGTGCAAGTGTCATTTTGCCAAATTCAACCCTGTGGCATGTCCATATCAACCCTGTAGCATGTCCATATCCCTATGTGGAAAGCTTCAGTAGACTCTACTTAGGCCAGGTGGGACTGGTTTGTGTTTTATTCTGATCTGGGCTTTCCCTTCTAATTTGCGTTCATTCATGTTTTCCAAACTGAAATCTGGATTTGCATTCCAGCTACAGCTAGAAGCAGAGATAACTCCGTCTTTGCCACTGCAATGTTGAAGAGAGCCATCACAATGTTATCACATTCTGAACTGGTCAAGTCTTCTGTGTTTCTCTGTGGCAGATGAACAGATGTTAGAACTTGGTATTGGTTTGTTTTTTTTTTTTCCCCTCATACAAAGGCTTCTGATTTCAGAGCAAGTCCTTAAACACAAGTTGTCATATATCATTGAGAATTTCAGAGCAGGTAACACCTTGCTTGCTTGGAGCTCTAGGTGTCTGACTTTTGAAAACTTTTATTCAGTCAGTCAGCAAGTATTTGCTTTGTTGGAATCTTCTTGACACTTTCTCTCTGTGCTGCTCTGATGTCTTTATTTTTTCTCTTTCACATGAACAATATTCAGCCACCTGTATGTTAACTCGGCTTCTTATCAAACCCTCCACCTACACAACACACTCTTAAACAGCTTTGCATGTACCCTCATTTTTGGGGTGGTGACTCCTATTGTTTCAGCTGTCTGTTCCATAAAGCTAAATTGCACTCTGCAGTTGGCTGCTGATGAAGGGTGGTTGTTACACCCACTACCTTCAGCGAGACTTCATGCAACTGCCAGCTTCACAAGATGTGCACTTTTAGTACCCATACAAGCCGTTGCATTTACGTCTCTCAGAACTACTCAACGGTGCTCTAAAACATTGACAAAAGTTCTCAGACACAGATCTCTTCCCATAAAACTTCTGAAGCTTCAGATCACGTTCTTTCTACAGTAAAGAAGCTCTGTTTTTAAATGCAGCAGCTTCCTCTTCCTTGACAAGGGTAGAATCTGAGTGGTACAGGAAAACAGCTTGTTCTGCTCTTCTTCCTGGCCTTTAAATCACTCTGTCCTCCCCAGCTGATGCCCTTTTCCAATTAAATCTGCCAGGGGGATGTTCTCTTTGCTGCAAGAGCTGGATTTTCTCTTACTATAGATTTGTAACTTTATGAAATACAACTCTACGCGTTTCAAAATTCACCTGTATTGTCAGCTAGCCTCAATGTGGCCAGACACAGTGTAGACAGAAATCTTGGGGGAGGAGAAAAAAAAGAATTTTTACTGTTCAAAGCTGACCTTTTTGGCAATGAGTGGAAGCTGGTTTTATGCTCTAGAGAGATCTTGACAACGGGACACTCACATTCAAGTTTCTGCTGCCTTAATCAGAGAAGGTCTACAGTTAAAAACCTTTGCTTTAAGTTATACAGAACTACTACTTTAAAGTGGGATGCATCCTGTGTCAGGTCAATGTCTGATACCACAAAACAAATGTTCAGGAACTAAAACATCCCATTAGCATCCAAAAGCAGACATTAACACAACTGAATAAACAAGAAAAAATATTTATGTAAAAAGAGAGTTATATTTCAAACAGTTCTCCTTTCACTCCAGCCTGATTGGAATAAACACTTTTCAAGCCTCCAGCACTGCTAAGGAGGAAACACTGTAACTCCAGCAGTAAGGGTACTGCAGCACTGCTCGCAACAGAGTTCAGGCAGGAAAGTTTAGGCTTCTGCTGGCCGTACGGTATTTCCAGACTTTTAGATGGTGCTTCAGATATGAGTTGCCTAGGAACTGACTGGTGCCAACCTTTCACTTCCCTGCTTTATCAGGTTTTTACTGCCATTGCTTCCTGGGAAGAGGCCAGCAGGTGAGGGAAGGAGGACTGCTGTCCCTTGCAGAACTTTGCAAAGTGCAGGATGGTGTTCTGACTGCAGCAGCAAGCCCTCCTCCCTGGACCACGTGCCCTTGTAGTATGGCTGATGTTTCACCATGATCCTGCCCTTTGTAACCATCTCGTTCAACAGAGCTTCTGAATGCTCCTGTCAAGAATTGGGCCAGTTCCCAGGCTGAGGAACAATCCCTATTTACCTAACACCATCTCGGCCTAGAACAGGGATGTCCTTTCTCTGACCCATTTGACACAGGAAGTTTATCAGCTTTGGAGCTTTTCCACTTAAAACAGAGACTTGGGTGAGTGCCACTTTCCAAGACCTGCTCCGTGGAGCATACAAAGGAGCACAGTGTCATGGAAATAAACGAGACACTTCCTTGCACAAGTGCAGTGGTATTCTTCAGCCCGGTAGTCGTGCCCTGGCAGGAACCTCACCTGGCACCTACTTTTGTCAACCAACAGGTCATAACCTGGAGGCACCACGCTGTTGAGAACAAACACAAGTTAGTCATAGAAACAAGGAAAACTGAGTGCACGGGCAGGCTTTGGAAATCCCACGCAAGGGTTATCTGATGAGTAGATTGCAAAAATGCTGAAGTACTTCTGGGAAGTACCAGATTCCATAACTGATCCATCCCAGGAAATTGCCTCATCATTAGGCAAAACAGTCGTGCTACCTCTTGCTTTTTTTTTTCTGACTGGATGAGTCTTCCTTCCTTTCCTTGTCAGGTCATGACTCCACATCCACAGGTGAGGTGGAGAGTGTCTCTGTGCCAGTTTGTTCACTGTATATGCCAGTTATGCTGCATGAGATGTAAATTTGAGCTGTCTCTGGCAGGGGAGGAAGAACACGCTGAACTGATACTCCTCCCTTCCCAGATGAGAGGTGGGCATTGCCACAACTCAGAAGAGAACAGCAAATGCCCCATGTATAAAGAGACAACATATATCCCTGAGCCCAAGCTATGAATCCCTTATATCAAAGCCATGAGCATGCACACAACCTGGGAAAGCACAGGAATTCTGGACACGTGTTAGACCTTGTCCTTAAGTGTTTGCTCTCTCCAATAGGCTATGAAGACCCTTTTTTGGGCACCTGGACCAGGACTGTAAATTGCAATACAAGTCTGGGTTTTTACAAGTTAGACACGTTGCAACTCAGTGTTTCCACGCTTGAGCTGCTGTTGTCTGTAATGGTTTGCGCTGCAGTGCAGACCCACCAAGGGCTTCGCACGGGTGGCTGGAAGATGAGAATTTTCTTACTTTGAAGCGCTCAGTTGTCTTTTAAAAAGGCTTTAAAATCATACCTTGATACATTTCTAAAAGAAAGTTTTAAAAAGTATGGAAATTCTATCACCTTCAGAATAGACCTCTAATCTCTGAGGTTAATGGTAGAAAATGTTGGTCAGCCAATGTCTCTGCTTTAAAACATAAGGTATTAATACTTCCCTTGGAAAAAGTCCAAAGAATTTATATCACAAGCATGTGCATTTCCCAACCTAAGCTCAGTAGCCACCAGTGAAATAGCGCATAAAATTCATCATGAGGCATGCATCTATTTACTGAATGGTTCTTCCTTGGCTTTTGAAATCTATTAACATCCTAAACAATCAAATGTAAGACTTAACATATATGTTTTCCAGTAGTCCATAATGCATATATTTGTACCTGCTCTTTCTATAATAATACATTGCTCCTCAAGGATAAACTGACAAAGCTTGGAACCTTACTATGCTTTAAAACTAGGCAGTCTAGAGGAGAGTGAACTTTTGCCATTCAGCCACAGAGGAGCTGGCAAAGGAGAAGAGAAAACAAAACTGGCTGTTCTACCTAGCTGGCTCGTCAGCATGTTGACCCCATAATTAGCCCTGCCCTCCATGACCTCATATTAAGCTAGCTGGCCTAAGAAATATCAGCATCTCCTCAGAGCTGAAATGTGGATAGTCCCAGGCAAGAAACAGTGCGAGCTCACCTTCACAACAACATGGCAATCCTTGATGCGAGTGACCTGCGCTGCTCAAGCTTAATCACCATGTTCTGAGAGCTGGGGTCAGGACGCGGGACTTCATTGATGAAGACATCTGAAACCCTGTCCGGCTCAGAGCACACACACTGAGGCTGCTGCAAGGCAGAATAACCATACAGACGGAGCCAAGTCACACTGATATTGTATGGAGTCTATTTGGAGGCTTGGCCTCAATTAGCATATAAATGAAGCGATACACGCAGCCGCAGCTTGCCAGAAAATGAGAGAGAATAATCTCCCCAATTTGGCAGCTCTCTAGAGCATTTAGTTCATGAATGAAGAGCTGGGCACATTTTGAAGCCAAGCTGAGCCCACAGCTTACAGCCAATTGACTTTACGTGGCAAAAACAGGTCTTGTGAAGTTGTGAAGCAGACCAGCACTTTTTCTGCTCTTAAACTAAGTTTCTGTTATAGGAAAGTGAGTTTAAAGATACTCATCACTGTTCCAGTAGACTGATAGTATTTCACCTATTGCATCCACAGGCCCAGATGAGCTGTGGAACAGCCCTCCTGCTGCAGGCTTCTGGCCATTAACAAAGTGCTTGATTTTATTCCAAGCAAAGGAGAAAGAACTGGAAGTCCACAGGAAAAAATGATATGGAGGAGATGTGACCACGTAGCTGCTGAGTTTAGACACAGTCAGAAATTTTACTTAGGGATTTTTATTAGGGTAAAGAACAAGTAGACAGAAATAGAAACAAAGACCTTCAAAACTGGCACATGGGAACATACAGGGAACAAGTAGCTGTGTTTATTTGTATAGCCCATATAAGTCTTTTAAGGTATTTCAGTGAAGACAGAGGGAAGAAAGCTTGTGCTTTTGTGCAAATGACTCTCATATTCATTAGGGTTTAGTTTTCCTTCTTTAAATATTTTCAATTGTCAGAGGCTCAGCTCAGACGCAAAAGCAAGCAAATCTAAGCACAAAGGCACGCAGATTTTTCCAAGAGCAGTGCAGTCTTGCTTCTGTAACTACATAGTCTGCTTTGGGGAGGATTGAATTTCTAGGGGAAAATGCAAAATGCAGTTAAACGTAAGTAAAATGTAAAAGGAAAATCAGTGTTAGGCAAGAACGGTCTTTTTTTTTTTCCCTTTAGACGTTTTAACTCTGGTTTAAATACACTACCTTGAAAAATACCCATTCTCTGTTTACACCAGCAACCACAGTCAAGCCTATCTAGACTATACATGTAGCTGTATCTTGTTTTCCATCCTGAGACAAATAGTTCTCTCCATTAAAATGTTGGAGTTACAAGAATATCTTAACAGGTCTCTCTTAAAATCCTCTCTGAATCCTTCAGTTAGCTTGTAGTTTCTTTCTGCACTGAGTTTGTCCCTTCCCCTCATTTTTAAGCTACAGTTAAGTGCTTTACTCTGATGCTGTAGCAGCTGCAAACTGGAACTACACAGATGACTCATTCTTTGCAAATACCCTGGGCCTCTTCCTCAGCTGGGGTGAGGTAGGTGCTGCACTTCTGTGCTCCTGCCCATTTCACCTTGTAGGCATCTGAACACGTGAGTTCCTGCAAAATTCCACAGTCACTACTTGGTCCTGGGCTTGCTTTAGCGGTCAGGTAGATATGATCCCATCTGCTGTTCACAACTAGGAGAGCTATGGGCTGAATAACTACTTTTTTCTATGACATTAAATAGTCAAATGACTGTAATGAAAAGCAGGAGTGACAGCCTGCTTGAGCAGGAGCTGGGAATTTTAACAACTTGGATCAAAGAAATGTGTCACATCCAACCTGATTTGGTGAAAAAGAAAATATTAGTGCCACAAGACAAGAAATATCAAAAGATAAGTACTTCTTGAAAAGCCTCCCATGCCCATTTTGTTAATGTTACCCACCCCTTGGCAATCTACTTTCTTGGTAAGCGACTTCTGGCACAGCTACTGTGTGAAGGGTGGTTTCTGATCTTGCACACTGGAAAATGTCCCATTCAAGTTTCAACAGGGAAGAAGTATTTCATTGAGGAATTAGCATTTGTTTAACACACCCTCACAAAAAAAAAAAAAAAAAAAAAAAAAAGAAGAAAAGGAGCAAAGTGGTTCATCAAAAATTAATATAGCAGAGTGAAGTAATCCTATGATTCAGTGTTGAACCAGAGTTATGATGTAAATCTATTAGTGACTCCAACTTGCATCTGTTCAAATTAAAGGGCAAAACTGCTCTAATCTTGTTAGGTCTTGCATATTCTGACAGCACCACCTGAACTGGAGCAGCAACATAATTTTCCAGTTGCCTCCACACTTTGCTTTCTTGTGGTCAGAACCTAAGAGTAGCTCTAACCAAAAATAGAGGGCTGCTTCCCAATATTTTTGCTTTGTAAATACATTTATTATTCATGCCTCTAGGCACAAAACATCACCTCCAGGAGCATGAACCTTTTAAGACCATGACCTATAGCTTTGAAATTACAGTTTATGATGAAATTAAGATGCTTGTCCTGAACTCACCCACAAAAGGTCCTGCAGAGATTACTTGATTAAATCTCGTCTCTATCTGTCTTCCCCCACCAAAAACTCCACAAAAGCACAAAGCAGCATAGCTTAATAAAGTGGGAATAATGATAATTACATGAGCCTTTTGCCTGGTTTGTCTTACCTTATCACTGCAAGGCCCCAGCTCTGTTCACAGGTGAGGATCGTTCAGGGGACCAGCCTTTGTTTAGCAGAACACATCTGCATTATCCATAGCACAATGAGACCACTCAACACAGGTATCATTGTATGGGCTAAAGGTACTTGTCCAAATGAGACAAGTAATAAGCTGCGAAGGAAGTCTGGTATTGAGCTGCTGATACCCTTTCTGTGTTCCACTACTGAGCATACTAATGACCTTCACCACATGAGAGAACCTGGGGACATGTGCACTTCTTTGGTGTTACACTGTGGGCAGGTACCACACACATGGTCTGTCTCATCTGTTGCAGTTTCCAGCTTCTGGCTCACCCAAATTTTAATTGCTTGCTTTGCTGTCCAAGGGCAGGGAAGCAACAGAGGTAGGCTAGCAAATTCACATCCTCTTCCCGGGAACCGCATCAGAAGCAGTCTGTTACACAATTGCATTGGCCATCACCTTCCTCAGCTCTCCTTGACAGCTGCCAGAGCTGCATCCAGCTTGACATCAGCTCCTGCCTCTGTTGCAGGTTCCAGTTAGGAAAGCGTATATGGTGCACAGTTTGCAAGCCTTCACAAAGCCCCAGGTATTTTTTATTGAGCCTCCCTGTAACTATTGCTTGTAGAAATGAGCGTTAAGAAAGGCCAGGAACAAGGCTGATTTCTCATTCAAAAGACACTAACGTGTAAAACACAGATCTCAGAGAAGCTAACAGTCTTCTGTGAGGTTCAGCATAAACTACAGAGACCAGCTGCAAAATAACAGTTGCACTTCAGCTATAAACAGAATGAGTTTTACAGAGAGTTTATATATCTATTTCAGTAAAGTTATTTATTCTACAGGAAAAATGCCATTTGTAAGGCCCTAGGAAGGCAGGGGGATGAGGGGAAAAAAAAAAAAAAAAGGAAGTCTTGCTTGTGTTGTTAGAGGAAGCTTCACTTCTAGACTCGGAAAGAGACTCTAAAATAAATATTTCACAAAGCCACAAATCTGGAAAGTCTTCAAGAAATTAATGCCTTTTAAAATCTCATAGCTCTTCTATCAGGATATTTAAAGCTATTTTCCTGTCTTTAAAAGCACATCCTGTTTTTTGTTTCCTGGCTGGAGGTGGGGAAAAAAACCCACAGAAATTACAGCCAAAAGTAAATAAGAATAGTATGTGTTTAGTATCTGCAGGAGGCAGTGAGGTAAACGGAATGAAAACTGGACTGAATATAAAGAAGAGGAAAAAGAGATAGGTAGACTGCCCAGGTCAAAGATTCTTTGAAGAGTCAGAGTAAAAACCCTTAAGACAAGGAAATGTATTGAAGCTGTAAATTCTGTGCAGCCTTAATACAAACTGTATATTTTAAGTGAAATAATTTCATACACTAAATTGCTATGTGAGGGTAAAGTCCATACTGAAACAAGGATGGCTCTAAGCAAAGGATGCTCTTAAGTGAAAACAAGTGATACCTCTTACCTCATATAAACAAAACAAACACTAAACCATGTCATTTCTCATGCTATCCTATTTTTTCCTTCAGATAAGTCCAGCTTTTTCCACAGCTAAAAATGAATTGCAGGCAGGGTCTTTTGGTTTCTATAAAAACATTTCAAGGGAAAAACAAAAGATGAGATGTTTGCTTTTTATTCTCAGATTTCTCCAAAACACAAGTGATGACAAAGTGGTCTGTAAAGCTAACCATGAATAGCATGCACTCAAAGAGCACCAAGACAGAACACATTTTCAGAAGCTCTCAGTCTGTAGGACTCAGGGAAAACAACACAGTTTCAGTGAAAGACCTTACTCTTTCCTTCCAAAGATGAGTTTTGGGGCTCCAGGAGCCATAAGCTGTAAATCTTAAGACTATGACATACACTGATTTGTCAGTTATTTGGTTTCCTCTCCCACCTTGACCTATTCCACAGACACTAGCTTTTTTTTAATTAAAAAAGCCCAACCAAAAAAACAACTTTTAATCAGATTCAACTGTGACACAGTAGTAGTGGGGTGACAGTAATGAAAAAAACAGAGCACCCTTTGCTCAACACGTTCTAAGAAAGCGCTGTCACCTCAGTCATTCAAAACAGTCAGCCACCTATTTCCAGTGCAAGATGAGCATGCTAATAAATGTGCATTTCCCCATCCGAAAGTTGTTACAAATCACCACATTATTAACATATTATAACATGTTGCCACCAGGTGAAGTTATATCAATATTAAAAGCATCAGCATGTCTTAGAGTTCACCCTGCAAGGTATTGGCTATTGTGCTCACCTTGCTCCATGTAGTTATGTGGAGCTTAATGGCAAAGACTAAGATATATTTCTTCCTAATATCAGAGTTTTGCATCATAATTGTAGAATTTAATTTATAGTGTGCATAGTTACCACTTTAAGTGGTGTATTTTGGCTTCTCAAGACCCAATGGCAACCAGCGACCAATACATGTCCTAACAGCTTTTTCCTTTTAACAAATGACCCATTACTTTTGCTGCAGAAAACATTAAGCAAAAGAAATTCTGCCAAAGACAGGAATGTTTATAGCAAAGCAGGCTCACAGAAGTTCTCTACTTTACACATTCCCAGACTGGGTACTGCAAGAAGAGGTCAGAATACAGTATCACTGAAGTACTCTGGTTTTGAAATGAAGGTGTGATGAGCTTCACTGGCCAACAAAAACATTTCTTTATCTTTTTCTTTACTAAATACTATTGTTTCTTCTGCACAATTATATTGGGTTTTTTTCTCAGAAGCCAAGATAGTATTTGATGCATTTTCTGTCTTCAAAATGGCCATGCAAAGGCAGGAATATAGCTATGTTATTGGAGAAACACAACTAAGGGCCTGGTGAGAAGACCTCTGTATCTTCTGCCTTGGCAAGATAAGGTTTTAGCTTAGTAAATTTATCTCTAAACATCAACCATTTGGACAAACAGCATTAACATGCCACCCAAACCACTGTGCTACTGCTTAGAGAGAGGCAGCTGACCAAGCGTGAATTCTGCCGCGAAGGGCTGTCCCCAGAGAAACACTAATGTCGACAGGGTACCTTCAGCTTGCACAAGCTGACATGCCACATATTTTAGGTGGATTTCAAATGTTATCTTTTATCTCAGCACACGAGCTTAAGGTAGATCCTGTCAGGTCTGGGAAGTTTGGTAAAGTGATAATATGCACAATCAAGGACTTGAAGGAAATAACTCCCAATTTTTAGGAACCATTGTAATACTGGAAGACATCCAGTATTTTACCTATCTTGGGTTTTTTTTTGTTTGGCTTTGAGAGTTTTTTTGGTAAAAGAACAGCGAGTTTTCTATTTGTTTTTAACTAGCAGGTTGTATTCTTAGATTTTAATAAAAAATGAGACTTGACTTGTTAACATTTAAAGTCTTCTTTCTCACTGGTTACTACTTATAATGCTCCAGGCCTGCAATTAGGCTCTTAAACAAAATTTAATTCATAGTATATTGTGCTGTGGATCTCCAAATTTCACCTTTTCTTCTTTTTTGTTTTTGCTTTTTTTTTTTAACGTAGGTTACCACTGATTGTTAAATTCCACAAAATCTTTTTGCAGGATGTAATTGTATAAATGAAAACATAGCTTTACTTTCCACAGACTGCTTTGTCGTTTCTTTCATTTTGAAATTATGAACCAATTTTAAGACTGATGTAAACCTTTTAAAAGTTTAACCTGATTTGATTATTCTGATAGCATTGGAGTCTTTTATCAAAGTTGCAGAAAGCACCTGAGAAATATTCAGGTCACTTGCCTGAACAGCAGTGTAAATATGGGTTAGATATTGATTTCCTAAGAATTAAGATGGATCTGCATCAGTTTGAGTAGGGAATTTAGACCTTATCATTGCAATGGAGTCAGAATAATTTTTGTATTGCTCAAAAAATACTTTTCTTTTACTCATTTAGTCTCTGTGGTGTAACAAAATTTATTTTAATTCATCTCAAATGTCTTTGACATCTTGGTAGCAACCCAAATGTTTTTTCTTTGAACATCTTGTACTCAAGTGTCACATCTGGAAAAGCTAATATTTTAAAGTCTTCCTACACTTCAGTTAGTTTTTGATTTGTGATATACAAGATACAATCTAGATGTGCAGAAAAAGTTTGCTAAAAGTCATCATTTGACCAAGCTTCTAATTATGATACCAAAGCCAAACAAAAGCAAAGGCTAGGATTTTCTCTGAATTCAGTCAGAGCAAACAAGTCTTTTAAGAAAAGCTGGGATTTTCTTTGCATTACAAGAGCTGGAAGTATGCTCCCATTGCTACAGTACCCGCAGTGACGGTAATGAAGTTGAAGTTGACTGGCACTTTTCTATGTCAGTGGTGATGTCAAGATTGAGCCTGTGATGCAATTACCTCTGGATACCAGTGACTCTATAAGGCATGGAATTAATTTTTCAGTGTTCCAGTCCCTATTTTCTTAAGTAACTAAAGACTTTGGATCTCTCTGATTCTGCATATGTAACACACAGAGCAGCTCTGAAGGCTTTGGTTTTCAGAACAGCATGAAAGTCTTCCCCTCTGAAAAAACAGACCTTAAATGGTGTCTTTTAAGAAGACACCATTGGAATGACAAGACCAAAAATCAATTCAGAAATTGCTGATCACTCATGATCCACATTTAGGTTTTGGTCACAATACTCAAAGTAAATTTCAAACATCTGTTTTCATTGCCAAGGGAAGGATGGAGTAGTTGCACCATCTAATTGAGGAACCTACCACAGGAGGTTACATTACAGGACCGGTCTCCTCATGCCCCCTCTTTCATCTTTGTTTTTTCATATCAGGGATGTATAAGCAATGGCTGACACCAATATATCTTTGGAGATTTATGACTAATATAAATAGTTTTAAACTATTTAAAAGGCAGAAGCAGCCTTTCCTAGAGGCTGGAAGGCACTAGGCAGAGGTTCTACTCACATATGCTAGGGATCTCAAGCTTCAGTTGGTACCAGAGAAGCCCAACCTAGATGGTGTAAGCAGGCAATACCTTGCAGTACCAAAGAGAATTCAGCCACATCAGAGTCCATCCTCATTCTTTTCTTTAGGTACTGCTTTATTAATGAAAAGTGATTATAGATTAAACTTCCTCCTCCAGTCTATTTACTCCCTATGCAAGTCACAGGGCTGTTTAAGCTCACAAACCAAACAGTCTTAGAAACCCATCTTCAAATACTATCTTATAAAGTAAAATAATCACATACCTACGTCAAGCCAGTCATCAACTAGGCATAATCCTTTCCAAGCAGAAGTAATGGCTTGCTACAAAGACATATTCCATTTCAGGTAAGTTCTACTGCTTCTTACAGACAGGCATAGGTTGTAAAAATTGATGACGCTAGAAAGATTGAGCCAGTGATGCAATTACTTCTGGATACCAGTGACTCTGAGGCATGGAAGATTACTTTTTTCCCCAGTGCTAAAGTTTTCTTCCAGAACCACATCACATACTCATAGAAAAACTATTACTGTCTCTATATCCCCCTTTGCCATATTTACCACCTGGGCTGCAGAAGTATTCAGCATAAGACTTGCAGCACTTTACCCCCTGTGCTCAATGGATCATCAGAATTTGTTTGCAAAATGGTCCATTAAGAGAAAGCATCACTTTACAAGTTGAAGAATCACATGCTTAATTGCCTTCTCCAAACAAGCAGAGGTAATTGCAAAGTATCTTGTCTTGATGACTCCACTACACATAGGCCCAAAAGAAAAAATGAGTCTGGGATGTATTCAGTATGGGACTACAGAAAGCAGTGACTTCTAAAGGCTACTAAAGAAATTTGACAATTTTATGTCCTGCTTAGCTTGTATTTCAAATAATTAACTAAATTTTACAAACCACACAAAACAAACATCTCAAGCAGCTACACAGTTAACATTCTTGCAAAGTTTTGAGCCTGTGCCTGCTTCCCTGCTGCCTATCCCACTCTTAAAGCCTCCTTTAGTAGTCATTAGATCCATTACTTTCATGCCAAAAAGGAATGCGCAAGACAGATGTCACTTGTTTCTTAACTTTTTTCAAGGATTCAAGAAAAGTAAAAACTATTTTAAGTTCTGGCACCAAGAGCAAGAGCTCTCAGCTCAAGGTCTAGGGATAAGTCCATGACATTTTCTCAACTCTAGAACCAACCGCAGATGACCAATGCTGCAGGACCTGAATGATCTTAATTAGAATTTCCCAGACAAGCTGCATGCCAGATACTTCACATGTTACCAAAACTCTGCCTGAACTGATGGACTATCTCCTTCTGCTTATGCAAAAAGCAAAGCCCAGAGCTGCCGCCAGCTGCTGCACTTTCCAGTGGCAATGTTAGTATGAAGTGATTTGGGAACTGTGCTTCTAAGTGAAGATCTAGTGTCAATAATGAACAATTAGGAGACAGTGGAGGAATGAGGGAGTTCCACCAGGAAGACCAAGGATTTATGTGAGAAGTTGATGTTTGCTGATACTATCCATGAGAACTGCTTGGAGGCATGGCTCAGGAGCTTTATGTGCCTTGTGCACTCTCCAGTAGGCAGAAGGACCGTAAGAGGGACCACCAATGCCAAAACAAAACCATTTCTTGTGCTAAGTTGATATGATGGGTTCACCCTGGCTGGATGCCAGGTGCCTACCAAGCTGCTTTATCACTTCACATCACATATTATCTTCACTGCTCCTTCCTCCTCAAGGGGAGGACTCCTCACACACTTCCCTTCCACCAGAGTAGAGTCCCTCCCATGGAAGACAGTCCTCCACAAACTACTCCGATGGGAGTCCTTCCCATGGACTATAGCTCTTTACAAGCTTCTGCAGCATGGATCCTTTCCAGAAGGTGTTATCCTTCAAGAACAAACTGTGAGTCCTCACCAGGGTCAATTTCTGACAGCAAGCATGCTCCAGTGTGGGCTCCTCTCACCATGGGTTCCCAGGTCCTGCCAGGAACTTGCTTCAGGGTGGGCTTCCCATAGAGTCACAGTCTCCCTCAGGCATCCATCTGCTCCAGCGTGGGGTCCTCCACAGGCTGTGAATAGATCTCTGCTCCCCCGTGGACCTCATTGGGCTGCAGGGGCACGGTCTGCCTCATCATGGGCTGCACCTCAGGCTGCAGGGGAATCTCTCTTCCAGTGCCTGGACAGCTCCTCCTCCTCCTTCACCAACATTGGTATCTGCAGAGATGTTCCCTTCACACACTTATTCTCACTGGCATCTTCTCTGACTGCAATTGGGCAGGTTTTTTTTTCCTCCTTCTTAAACATATTACCAGAGGCCACTGATGGGCCCAGCCTTAGCTCACTTGGATATAGGGGAAGCTGCCAGCAGCTGCTCACAGGAGCCACCCCTGTGGGCCTGCAATATTTGAGTTGATGCAATAGCAACAAAAACTAAAAAAAAGCCAATAAAGCAATTGTGAACGTGGCCTTGCTTATGGCAGAGACCACTAGAGTGAAGTGCTGTACAACAATGTGGTAAGAGAGCTCCCTGCCTTGTGAGCCCAAAAACTTTTAACTTCTTGTGGAAAAGGATACCCTGCAACAAGCATGGGCACATGTGGCTAGCAGCAATTTCATCAGATACAGTAGCTGGGGAACAAAAAGGAAAGCTGAAAACAAAGCACAACTTTAAAAACAACACCAAACAAACGAACCTTTAACTTAGTTTGTGTTCATTTACCAGACCAGAGAATGAATTGCAAATATTTGCAGATTGCCAAAGACTTTGTGGCTGCTGAAGCACTGATCAATATTAACAAGATTATAAAATTCAGAACACCTTAGTGCATTTCCTTTCTTTCCCTTATGCTCTCTCCAGCATGTTTTAGTAATATAGTAGAGAAATAGAAATAATATCATTAGGATTACTAAACTTTAGCCCAGAGAAAGAATAACAAATAATCCAAAAAATATGAAGCGAACTGTATATATACACCATACAAAAAATGACTAATGCCACATACATCTGGAAGACATCAGAGTTAATTTCAAATAATGAACTAATCAAGCAGGGCCAACTTCATAGTTGCAATTATTTGTGGTGGGCAGCACTAGCAACAGTCAAAGATATGTCCATATTTGTATGCTCCATTTTTCATCTGTCACTGAAGTGCTACAGAATTAATTCTATCACATCCCCCATCATCCAGACACATTGCCTAATATGTAAATATATGCTACATTTCTTCTTGTCTCCCACCCATCCAAACCACAGATATCTCCTGTATACATTACGTTAAAACTTTGACAAAGGCAAAAGCTAATAACTGGTTTCTCCATAAGAAAACATTCTATACTACTAAGATATTTATTATCTGAATTCAGGCAGGCTGCAAAGTTTGCTGATGAGAAACAACCCCTTTGCCATATTCAACTGTTTTGACAACTGTTAAATACAAGTGGTGACACACTTGAAATGCCTAGTCTGAAATAAGATGAGATAAATACTTGATATTAAAAGCTTTCTGGTTTTGCATGTATTAGCACCAATAGCAGAACAGCACTTGATACAGATGAAAGTAGAATTGGACTTGTAACCTTTAATGTGAGTCAGATGTGATTCATAGCTCAAACTATGTCATTCCTATCTGAACTTGCTTATTTCACAATGAATAATGGACTTTTAAAATACTGGCATGGGACTGACAGCCTTGTAGTTACATGCTGGTAGTCCAAGCTGATGACAGGGCATGAAAAAAGAAAACGTTGCTGCTGAAGGAGGATGGGGTTGGGGGGGAACTAAAGGAACCCCAGAATTCCAGCCGAATTCACAGTGGGTCAAACAGGGATCTCTCCATCTCTCCTGACTTCCAGCCTGAAGCCACCCCGTTTCCTCACAGGAAATTTGGAGGCTTCAGCTCAGAAGTAAAAATTCCTGCACTCAGTGGTGAGACTCGCCCAGCATGACAACAGCTTTCTAGCATCCCTCCAGAATTTCCTTAAGGACACAGCAGACTGGGGAAAAGAAAGCCCTGCAACATCTCTGTACAAAGACCTATGCTTGAAAAGATATTAATATGTCAATAATATGACAGCACATGCAACCAGAACAAAGTCTTTGTATGTAGCTTGTCGATAGTCTACACAATAGATTATGTGGAAAGAATATTAGCAAAATAAAAGTAAGTTTGTTTTCAAAGGCCAGGGAAAAGTCAGAAAGAATAAGAGTAAACACTATCAGTCTCTACCACTTTATTGTATTTGTTGTGGAGCATTTTATAGGTAGGTGGAGAACACTGTTCTCTCCTCAGATAGAACAACAACATGTTAGCAGTCCACCAAGCCAAAGTCGAGGGTTTTTTTGCTGTTTTTGGGGTGGGTTTTTTTGTTATATGTGGATTTCTTTAAGTCTAGCTTCCAGGCTTGGCTAGCAAAATAGATTTTTTTTCCGCCCTTTGATATAGACCATCAATATCTCATGAACATTATAACATGTCCAAGGCCAAGCAACTGCAAGCAGAGTCAAGTGTTTGCAAGCAGTCCAATTACACCAAACAGAGCTCTTAATCTTGGTATTTATGAGATATGTCTCTGAAGGGAATTGCAAGATACCAGAATACTACAAAGAAACCACACTGTTAAAGATTGAAACGTTCTACACATCCTACACAGCTGCTTCCAGAACAGGGCAGCAACTCTTCTGACTCTAGAAAGCTACCATAACTGGTTAGATAAGTATAAAAATTCAGTCTAGAAAAGCAAAGCAAGTGAAGAAGCAATGAGAAATTTCACTTGGTGTATCAATGGCAAGCATGACTAATTTTCAGGTCTTCTCATTTACACATTCTAGCCTGACATGCAGTTTAGTGAATACCATGGCCTCTCTACGAAGCTAACAGCTCAAATGGCAGCACCAATGCCAGAGAAAGGTTATCCAAGCCCAAAGTGAACTTCTCATCCCCAGTGGTATGAAAATCCCCTATTACATCCAGAAGGAAATTTGGTAATAAAAAACAAGGATAAGGCTGAGTTGCTTAATGCCTTCTTTGCCTCAGTCTTTAGTAATAGCAGCATTTCTAGTGGGGAAAGTCAGTGCCCCAAGCCAAGAGACAGGGGTGAGGAGCAAAATATCCCCCCTACAATACTTGCTGCTCCACATTGATGTGCACAAATCTATGGGGCTGGATGGTGTATATTGTAAAGTGCTGAGGGAACTAGCAGGGTTGCTTGCCTAGCCACTGTCCATCATTTATCAGCAGTTATGGCTAACTGGGGAGGTCCCATCTGATTAGAAGTCAGCCAATGTAACATCCATATATAAGAAGAGATGGAAGAATGGTATGGGAAATTACAGTGCCTGGAAGTTGATGGAGCAGATCATCCCAAATTTGATTATTCAGCACATACAGGACAAACAGGTGATCAGGCCCAGTCAGCATGAGTTTACAAGGGCAGGTCCTGTTTAACAAACCTGATCTCCTTCTGTGACAGTGTGACCTGCTTATTGGATGAAGGAAAGGCTGTGGACATTGTCTACCTTGACTTTAGTAAGGCGTTTGACACTGTTTCCCATAGCATTCTCTTAGAGAAATTGGCTGTTCTTGGCTTGGTCATACACTTTCCTGGGTGAAAAACTGGTTGCATGGTTGAGCCCAGTGAGTCTTTGTCAATGGAATTAAACGTAGTTGGCAGCTGGTCACAAGTGGTGCCCCTCAGGGCTCAGTACTGGAGCCACTCCTGTTTAACATCTTTATTAATGATCTGGATGAGGGGATAGAGCCCACCTTTATTAAGTTTGCAGATGACACCAAAAGCTGGGTGGAAGTGTTGATCTGCTTGAGGGTAGGAAGCTTTACAGAGATATCTAGATTGGCTGGATGGCTGGGCCAAGGCCAATGCCATGAGTTTCAATAAAGCCAAGTGCCAGGTCCTGCACTTTGGCCACAACACCTAGCAGTGCTATAGGCTTGGGGAGGAGTGGCTGGAAAGCTGCCAGGCAGAGAGGGACCCAAGAGTGATGATTGACAGCCGGCTGAACATGAGCCAGCAGTGTGCCCAGGTGGCCAAGAAGGCCAATGGCATCCCAGCCTGTATCAGAAACAGTGCTGTCAGCAGGAGCAGGGAGGTGATCATTTCCCTGTACTCTTGTTTTGGTGAGGCAGCACCTCAAATACTGTGTCCAGTTTTGGGCCTCTCTAAGAATGACATTAAGGTTCTGGGGAGGACACAGAGGTGGGCTACCAAGATAAAGGATTTGGAGCATGTCTCCTATAAGGAATGGCTGAGGGATCTAGGGCTGTTTAGTCTGGAGAAAAGAAGGCTCAAGGGAGACCTTATCGCTCTACAAAGTACTTGAAGTCATAGTGAGGCAGGGGTCAGTCTGTTCTCCCTGGCAACCAGCACTACAACAAGAGCAAATGGTCTCAAGTTGCCAGAGGAGGTTCAGGCTGGATATAAGGAGAAATTTCTTTACTGAAAGGGTTGTCAGGCATTGGAACGGGCTGCCCAGGGAGGTGGTGGAGTCATCTTAAACACCCTGGAGGTGTTTAAGAAACAGGTGGATGGTGCACTTAGGGAAATGGTCTAGTGGTTGACAGGGCTAGGACAAAGGCTGGATTTGATGATCTTAAAGGTCTCTTCCAGCTGAAACGATTCTATGGTTCTATGAAAAGTACCAGTGTTAGATCAACTAGGTTTTTCTATTCATTAGCCCTAGAAATCTTTTGGGGCAGAGTAGGAAGAGGGGCTACAAACAGTGCCTTGCAAACTGAAGCCTATCAGTACCATTTTCTGTACTTCTGTAGACACACTTGTATCTGTTTCATTTAGACATGGTGTAAAAGGCTTTTTTTTGGGCAAAAGTGACACCTGTTTGTCAGTTCTAAACCATGCCATAAGGCATCTCCTATTCTTGTCCAGCAGACAGAAGCATTAGCCTTTCACAGCATTGCTCCAATTCAGATACTACAGCATCATAACCATGACAGAGCAGACATGGTATCTTGTCAACTGTTGAAAAATGAAACAAAGGTTCCAATCAACTGCTCTCCTAATATAACCAGCAGACCCACTCAAAAGGTTGCAGGGTGGGGGGGAGAATAATCTGCAAAGGCAGGTTAATTCACAGGCAGCAGCACTAACTTTTGTGCCAACTAACAGATGTTCAGGTAAAGCTAAGACCATGACCATATCTATGGAATAAGTGGTTATGACCTGCACAAAGCCTGGCACTACCTAAATGTTTATTTCCAAGTGTCTCTTTTTTCCCAAGAATTGATTTCCATTTTGTGGGGAAAGACTAACACATCATTTGTTTGTCCTCCACAGCAGGTGTTGTCCATACTGAAGATCTGTATTAAACCCTTCCTGAGAGATTTTTAATGCTTCTATTTCACCACATTTAAATCTCAACAAATAAATGGAAGAGGACTCAATTTCTGCCTTGCCTCACAGATACATGGTCTTTGTGGCTGTTTCCCCCTCTCTCAAGCAAGCTGGAACAACATGCCTTTCCTTACAGCCTCCTAATTCAAACACTGGACAAGGGTAATCTCATTTTACACTTCATGGTCTAAACTGATCATGATATGGATTAGGAAAGAAATTGTGTCTCACTACATACGAAACTGTTACGCAAGTTCATAGCTTTGTTAATGATTTTCTTTGCTGGAGTGTCAAGAATTTGGTATTTGCCACAGCTGGGGATGTGGATGCTGGACACGCACATCTTCTCCTTGCTGCTTGCTAGCTCCATACTTTTGAAAATTGTCCCAAGTAGAAATCAAGATGACAGTATGCTCAAAGCTGAGCATATTTTGTAGATATTTAAGGCATTGAACTTTCACACACTAATAATGACTCGCTAGGAAATTCCCTTGCTGTGCTAGTTAAAAAGCACTAAAGAGTGGCTTTGATCATCTTCAGAGCTATTCTCCTGTATTTAGGTTTTCAGCCAGATTTTACATTTTGGATTAAGGTTTAATACAGACCCTGCTAAGACATTTAGCCATTTGGGCTGTTTCAGTTGGCTTCCCCCTCTCCCCTCCTTTTTTTTTTTTTTTTTTATTTGATGCACTAATTTCCTATTTCAAAGCTATTCTTAGATAAATCCAAATTTTTGTTTTAAGAATTCTTTTTTTGTATAGTGCTCCCACAGAGTGTCTGCTCTGGTGGCTGTGTCTGCCCAAGTGGCTATCCTTAACAGCCCTGAGACACCTACTAGTTTGTTTTTTTGTTTTTTTTTGTTTTTTAACCAGATGGGCACCTTCTCAACAATTCTCACAATTTTGGTAAGGAACATAATCGCCATTTCCAGGGCTTGAATCCACACTCAAGAGATGCTGTACCTTTAGCTGCTGACAGGCTGCAGCAGCAACAGCAGCAAAGCTGTCTGAAACAGGGCAGATAAGAGTAATTATGTCTGATTTCTCCCCACTAACCAAAAAGAAAGTAGGACTTGGCAGGAACTTTCGTCAGAGACACATAGAGTAGCAGAGCAGAGAAATCAAAGACGAAAATGGCTTTTGATCCATTTCAAATAGCTATATATTCCTCAGTGCTTTGTCTAATTGGTGCTCAAGCAACAGAGCTGCCACCCCTTCAGACAACACATTCGAAGCAAGTCACTCTGTTTCATACTGTACATCTTTGGCTCCTGTATCTCCCTCCCATCTCCCTCCCTCCCCAGCAATTATTGTTCATGTCATCTCACTTCAGAAAATCCAAAGACTCCCTTCCTCCAGCTTCATCACCCTTTTCCCCTGACAAACAGGCTTCTTCAGCCTGCTTTCCCATAGCTGGAGTTTGTGCTCCCTGTAGGAAAGTTGCACATACATTCCACACAACAGGCGCCATCTCCATGACACTGTGCTGTCTGCACAAGGAAGGACTGCAAGTTTGCCATATAAATCCTACCATGCAATCGATTTTCATGCCAACATTTCTTTGTCACAGCAAGCACTCATGCTCTGGGGAGCCTTTCATAACCAAATGACTTCAGATTGCTATGCTCTGAATAATCTGCCCTGACAATGGTTATTGTTTATGCTTGAAGCTCCAGTCAAAACTAGGGCCCCACTGATGCCAGATAAATAGGCAGGTAAACACAGCCTCTGCCTGAAAGGACTTGCTGCGTAATTTATGTCAACAAGAAGGCAGAGCAAAGAAGAGGAGTCTGAGTTCAGGGAATTGAATCATAGAGTTGAAGAAAGGCAGGACAAAGCGCTGGCCAAAATGTTGTGTCCTTACAAGGTAGGGCCTCCCCACTTCTCCATTTGATTACAGCAGCCCAAGACTGAGTGAGACCTCATTACTTCACACCACATAACCATGCCTCTAGGCAGGATCAGCTGCACTCATGCCATCCCTGATAAACATCATCTACATGGCTTGAACAGAGGTTCTGCAAGTTGCCTATCCCAACTACTGTTACTTTCAGCAACATCATTTTAGTGCCTCTTCTGGCCACCCCCATGTCTTTCTGTTCACAGTGTAGGGCCCCCGTCTTTCTTCTTATTCCTTTGAAGTCCCTTCAATTGGTCTTGCCTAGGAATTGTCTCCACATGCTGTAGGATCCTTTTGCATTTCATGTCACCATTTTCTGTCAAGCCTTGGGGGATAAATGACTTTTTAACTACCGTATATTTAAAAAAAATATATACTACATATGCAATAAAAAAAAAATATATATTGATCACTGTCATTTTTTTTTTTTTTTTTATATTTTCTGTGGAACTGCAACCCCCTCTCCCCCAACTTTTCCCCCTCTCCCCCCAACTTTGTAACCAAATGACCGATTATCACTTGCTACAATGCAGAAATTCACGTCTTTCTTCCCTGGACTACAGTCTATTTTCAAATCACTTTCCCAGTTATCTTGAATCAGAAGCTTATTGCCTAAAAATCCTGAGCCACACACTCAGAGCCTGACCTTTCATTATCAAATATATTTGATCATGAATCACTATTCCATCAATCGAGACATCAGGGAAAATACTGACTGACTACAGGCCTCTCTGATGCATTCCTTTCTTTGGATGATGATCCCCTGACTGCTACTTGAAGAGCACTTCTCTAATCCACTGCTTTACTATATTGTATTTCCCTAGAATTATAGAGCAAGGCAATACTAGCATTTAGTTAGAAGGTGTGATTAATGAAGAACACATTCACACTGGCTTTATTGTCTTTTAATGACTGATGTAAACCACTCTGTTTTTGAGAAGAGTTGGTCAAAATGCTTCCCTCAGCAGAGGACTGGCAGAACATGGGCCAAGTAAAACATCTTCTATGAGCATGGATTTATCAAATAAGAGAGAGCAGGACAAGGGTCCTAAGTTCACTTTCTGAAGGTACAGCTACATTTTGCCCACTCTTCCAAAACCTCATTTCCTAATAGCGTCTCCAAGCTCTCAGAAGCAAGTCAGGTCAACCATTGCTGAAGTATTTCCACCAACCCCTTGAAGAACAGGCCCTAAGTTGTTCTTACAGAATCATAGAATGGTTTGGGTTGTAAGGGACCTTTGAAGTCCCATCTAACTTGATCTTGAACACTTCCAACAATGAGACATCCACAGCTTCTCTAAGGAACCTTTTCTGTGTCTCACCACCCTCATAATAATAATTCTTCAAGAGGACCACAGAGGTTTGATTTGCTACTACATCAAAGAAAAGCTCCTTTTTTTCCCCAGTTCAAGGAATTTTGGCTGACAGCAAAGCCCACATCTACTGCAGACCAAGGACATGGCCACAGCACTCACGAGGAGCACGCCAGTCTCACAGGCAGACACTGCTCCTTTGCATGCCAGATCCCATTCCCCTTTGCAAAATACATGCATGGTCAGGCTATGTGTGGTGTTTGTGCTGGATGGAAAAAAAACCAAACCCCTACACTTTTGCTTGCTGTGATCTGCAGAAGGCAGAGTGAAAGAGAAATTGTACCCGTAAGTGTAAAGGTTTAGTGTCCAATCAGTTTCTACAAAGTCAGGACTCAAAAAGAACATAAAAAGCAGCAGAAAAGAAGTGTAGCTTAATTTGCAAAACATCATCTGATTGTGACAATTATCAACATAGTCTGCACATGCTTGGTTTTATTTCCCATTAATTTCCAAGGGAAATACAATATCATAATGACACCAGAGACCTAAAAGCCCTGGATCTAAAATTGACACACACAATTTCCGTCACCCGAGTGTCAGAGAAACTCTAACTCTGGATTTCCCAAATTGCTAAATTAAATCCTTTCGCAGCAAAATTATGTTTCACTGCTCAAAGTTGTATTTTCTCTTCTACAGTCAAGCAGGGCACTGCAGAAACTATTCCTTGTTACCTCTACTAGCACTATTTCTGATTAACACTGTTCAGTAGATCTTTCATTTTGAAGACCAAAGAGAGGATGGTCATTTGATTTGCATGAAAAGTCATCCTTGCCTTCAAAAGGCATTTAAAGCTGGAGATCAAGAAAGATACCTTGTCATAATGAAAACTTTTAGAACATTATAGTTTCAAAGAGATTTAAAAACTGCCTACCACAATTCCCTGTGATTTTTTTTTGTCCCCTTACAAGTGGACAAAACAGTGTTTTACAGTGTTCCATCAATCTTACTATTTTGCTGAAGCCAAAAGTTTAAGACCATTACGTATTACTCCATAAAATAATATGGCTAGCACATCACTTCCACAGCAGAGGAGGAGAACCATAAAGTGGTGACTTGGTCTTTAAAAGAATGTTTTAAGAGACCACAGCTCTTCCACAGTGAAAACCGTCAGCAAAAAACCTGCCACTTATACCATACTGCTGCTTTAGCAGCAAGAGAGTCCTATTTTGACAGCCATCAGGAACATACCAGCTCTGCTACAGAACAGGCTTTATGTCATTTTGCAACTCAGCCACCATCATGTGAGATACTTTAAATCCACTCTTCTTGAGCATTGTCACATTCCACCCTCACAAAGGAGTTGCCCTTTCCCATTGAAAAGCTGCAATCACATAAGCTACCTGAAAGTAACCAGGGCCAGTCTCCATGATGAGGAGAAATGAGTGCTCTAAACCTGAGCACTGCAACAAAATGCTTGAGAGTCAAGTAAAGCAGGACCTCTAAACTGTACCTCTCCCTATCAGTTCCAGGGAACAACTTCTCCCTTTAGTGCCAGGAAACCAGGATGAGGAAGAGCATGCAGAACGTGTTACAGTTTTCATCTGTGAGTTGCAACCTTGTAAAAGGTACATCATCTCTTCCCCGCTCCTTTCCATTTTTAACAAGTTTCCAGATTTTTTAAACACTGAGGTAGTCTTAAATCTATTAGCTTCCCCAGAACATGCACTATAGAATTACTAATTGATAATGTTCATTAAGTTAATAATGTGTGTCTGAAACTGCAGACAGCAAGCAGTGGAGAGACCAACACATTCTCTGCAATTTAACAACCACTTCATACCCTTATGTAACAATCCCCAGGGTGGGAATTTGCACATCTTGACTTCACATTTGTTGCTACAGGAACCATTTCCACCCCCCCATCACCACATTGCTGATCAGAGCTCAGACGACCGAGCAATCTTAGCTCAATGTTCATAGTAGTTTGGGTACGTATCATCTTTGGGCTTGCGTGGAGAGGAGAGTGACCATCACCATTGCCACACTCTACCATCCTCATTCTCCAACAAACAGGGCAATACTCAGCACATCATTGTGTGACTATCCCACTGCAAATATCTTCCATAGATATGCTAAAAGAGTAGAGCCTACCACCAGCACAAAAGTAGAGGTAACTGGCTACTACTCCCAATTTGGAAGCGTGACAAATTGGTGGTGGCAAGTACACAGAGCCACCATCCACATACACAATGAAGGGAAGGCAGGGATAGCAACAGACTCTGACTAGCTACTTTTCATTTGCTTTTTATTGCTGCTTCTTAATTTTCTTTTTAATTGCTTTTTACAAAGCCTGATGGCACCTACGCATCTCTTCAAACACTGCCTGTGCTCCTCTCTTACAACACAGGTATCTTAGCTACACTAGAAACAGTTTCTGAGGCAGTGAGGGATGACAAAGCCCAAGGGAGGAGAAAGCAACCTCCCCAAGTGGCTTTCTCTGCAGCAGAGGTGTTTGCAAGGGCTCTCCTGGTCCCTATGAAAGACTGCAGTCACTTCTAAGCTCTCTCTGGAGAAGCAATGGCTTCTCCACTCTTTCATTGGCTTTCATAAAATATGGGAAAATTTAATTACATCAAGTACCTTCCTCTATTGTGCTTAACCAACATTGGATGACAGAGCCAAAGAATTTTCAGGAAGAAAAAGACAGACACAGTAGGAGGTCTAACCAAACAGCTCTGTCCCCTTAGAAATCATGCCATTTTTCACTTGTATTAACCCTCTTATTGCTGCTAGTTTAACCTTTAAATTGCAGTGTTATTTGACTCTTCCATATAAGCCTTTCCTACTTCTAGGAACAACATGAGAACCAGTGCTTGATTCTCACCAGTTTGCAATGTCAAAACTGGTTTAAAAATAACAAAACCATTTCCTTTTACATGAACACTTCTAAGTCACTCCCCTCATGTTAAAATTAAACCTAAACTTCAGATCTAAGCAGCTCTAAAGTCACACGTACAAAATCTGGTACATGTAAAATATTCAGCTTTGGCTGAAAACTGGCTACAGACTGGTGCCAGTTTAAAATATTTATGCAAGACAAGAATAGACAGAGGCAAATAGCTCTCAAACCCTACTGAAAAACATGCCCTTTCCCAGGCCCTCTGTTTTGCTTAATGCTCAGTCCCTCCCTGCTGAGGAGGGAGCCTCTGCTGACTCCTTCCCAGGCAAGGTATGCCAATCAGGGATTTCTCATTTCCACTCCTGCTTTGTCTCTCTCACCTCATTTCGCCAACAAAAACATACTTTGAATCTTTTCATCTCATAGTCTTCCAACCCTACTGTCGTATTCTCCTGGACCACTACAGAATAACCCAACACCAGTACCCTTGTTATCCTACCTATGTTTCTGAGGACAAGCAGCATATCAAGCAAACAGGTATCCACCAAAGCAATGGTCTTAAAGTATATTTCCTTAAGTTCCAAGAAGCTCTTATGGAGAATCCCATTCACAGTCCTACCTCTTCCCCATTTGCAACACCTCTGGCAGATGCTTGCATTGCTCCCCTGAGGTTCAACTCTAGAAGAGATTCTGCTCTCTGTCAAGGTTGCTGCTGTCCCTGCTTTCAGCAGCAAAACGTGCACAAATCTCAAAATAACAGCTCTGCCCAGCATGAGCTGCACCATGAGGACTGTGCACAAGTACCCATCAATAACAATAATAATTGATCACTTTCTGAGCATCATTTTTCCACAAAAGAGGGGGAAAGGCTGGTTATGGGTACACAGGTTCTCTCTCAGGTAGTGTTTCACCTCCTCATCTTCCCCTATTTTGTCCCTACTGCATCAATCAGCCCTTCAAGACGTTGTAGAGCAGATGGATCCACTAGCTAGCAATGGCAGATGGGGGACTCAGGACATCCATGAATTAGTACAGTCACAATGGCAAGAAGCTGCTCCCTTTATCTGCCTCTGTGATCATTAATACAGATGTTGCTTTTGAGCCTGTACAATTTCCTGCTGCTGCACCATTTTCTTTTTCTTCCTAGCAGTCTAGACCAAGTCAAGGTTGGATGTGGTGGGTGACATGGAGATGGTTATGTATCCTCTGCCTATTTCTTCTTTCCACATAGTACAATAAACTTTTGATTACATGCTGTGACTGAGATGCTGTCTAAAGCTTAGAAGTCAACAGCCTAAATTAAATGATTAGAAGACTAATGTCCTGAAGGCTCTTTAGCACTTAGGCTGATTTTTGAATTACATGCTTTGTTATAGATAAGCCAGTCAATGATCAGTTTCTGTTCTCAAAAACCATTTTGATGTTTAAGAATAGTTTAGAAAAAAAAACTCTGGGAATTCTTCCAGTCTTTTAAGACCAAAATAAAGTCTTTCAGATGGAAATTTATTATGTTAGTAAAGGGAACCTTTATCTTGAACATTTTTTCTTCACTTTCAAATGTGTCTTAAAGTATCAGATACAGTTTGGTTTAAATTTACTAACAGGCCAAATGAAGCAAAATACCTTCCCAAAACACGACTGATGAGGTAGAGAGGTTTCATTTCAAAGGGAGAGATCCTGATTTTATCCAGCTGAAGTCAAATAGAGGAAACTAATAACTCCAATTTTTGATGTATATTCCTCCCTACCCCAGGATCCCCAAAATCATAGGACGTGGTTTGATTTTGATGAAACTACATTCTCTGTCCCACAGTAAACCTTTTCAATGAAACTATCCCAAGCATATCAAGCTGTAATGCTGGAGAAACCTTACAACTGGGGAGGGCCATCAGCAATGCTTCCCACAGTGGATATCAGTGTTTGCTGGGAGCATTGCAATGTCATCATCCATAAGATGCCTGTGTGTTCTTGGCAGACAGCTATTGTGTCTACATCAACATAGCTGCTCTCTGATAATCCAAATCCCAAATAATTGTTTCCAAAGGAAAAGCATTCTTCCCTTTCTTTCCTCTCATTGCCTGAATAAAATCCTCTATTCTTCAATTGAAGAATCTAACACTCATCCCTGGAGTTGTTTCAAATTGTTCTGCTTGGAGTTTTTATGCTACTGTACTATAGAATAAGAGTTTGGTTGGGGTCTTTTGTATGTTAGACAAGATCTCCTCCCTAAGGCTACTGTTCATCCTGTTAGCCTCCCCTTCCACATGACTTGCTATTCCTCCCTGCCCAACTCTGTTAGGAGTGTCTGAAGAGCAAGTGTTGTGTCCCAACTCAGATATTCCCCTCTCCAGTATCATACTTTGTCTGGCATAACCAACCATTGTCACCTGCAGTACTTTCCCTCAGGGAGATGAAGCTGTGCCTGTCCTTCCAAGAGGAAGGGTAGATGAGGTTATAAACAATGACTACCTTGTAATTAGTAGCAGCACAATTACAAACAAAACATCAATTTTGAGAAGGCTACATGGCTGCTTCATAGGACCATTTGTACCCAAAGAGCTTATATGCCCAGCTCCAGTGCACTGTGCTTATTAATATTTTAAGACAAACAGTAAGGAAAGCTCAGTGTCTGTTATAAAGGAGCACTGAAAATACATCATTCAAATGATTTTGCAGACACATTAAACCACTTAACCACAAAACGTGTCAAAGGCACCTTCTCAGCACAGGTCAGATGCTGAATGGGAGGCACATTCCACCCCATAAACATTTAAGTCACCTATAATTAACTTATCAGAGACCACGAGGGCCCTTTGGTGTGCCCCTGCCTCCTCCAAGCAGACAGGCAGTGGGAGTGGGCTTGCTGGTATGCACCAGGCATTTCAGACATGAATCTCAGCCTTGTCCCAATGCACCTCAGTACGTGGGCACAGCCAGCCAGCACAGAGAAAGCCTCGCAAACCATCTCCATGCTCTGACAATGTGGGCGGTGCTCAGAGTCAAAACAGAGGCAGTGTGAACAGCAATAATGTTGGTTATTGGATTTCTGCAATACTGTGCTAGCTGAAACCCACTAAAAAACCCATAGGGCCTTCAAGAACAGCATCATCTGTTTTGCCTAAACTAGAGGAATAGATTGGCTCTTATCCAGGCCCTTCTCCTGTGAAATGCCACAAGCCTGATGCATCCCCACCTTTGCACAGCTATATAATTTCTTAACAGTCTCTGAGCGCGTGAGAAAATACACCTGATCAAAATCCTATAGCTTGTCTTCAGATAGAATGCAGAAGACCTAGTCAAAATCAGTAGCCTGGGGACTCAGACTCGGAGAGTATGACAAGTCATCATTTTAAGGGGACTTTGAAATGTATGACCTGTTCAGGAGCCTGCTCTAGATTGAAGTCCTCAGGTCACTGGGGAAATGTTGAGTGTAGGACTGAGAGATGAATGTGATCAAAGTTACAACCGCCACACAGACCAGGGAAACCAGTCCTCATCAGTCACTGTCTCCTAATATCAGCTCATCATCATGTGACAGTAGCATACAAGCAGCACCAGCTGTGACAGGTTTCAGCAAGACTTCCAGGAGAAAGTCTCTAATCTTGGTGTGGATCCTGAGAGGCCTTGAGCATAACTTGAGATGGCCCTGAACCACCTGCAGCTCCAAAGTCATTCACTCCTACCAACATTCAGGTACAAACCTGAGCACTTCGAAAAAAAAAAAGTAATCAGAGGCCAGTAAACTTATTCAGCCCTTGGACATGTAATTGCATTAAAAGTAAGTATACCTGCATTTGGGTTTTTTAGAGTTCCTTGCTCGCCAGCTTCCAAAACCGTTTACAAAGAGAGAGAATGTCATTCACATAAAAAAATAACAGGTTTTGTGACACTTCACATGCACTGAGATCTGCTGAGACTTTAATCTACAGAACACTCAACAGGAATCAGTATTATCCTGTCTCATCACAAACTACAAATATTCACAAGAAGTCTGAAGGCAAGACTCTATGCCACTGGCATGCCTGCAGTCTCTTGTGGCTGTTTTTTCTTCAGCATCTCTACAAAACATTTTAGATTATTCACGTTTTTGTCACCTGCAGAGTAAGCTCATGAAACAACTGATCTTGAGATGCAATGTGTTTTCTATCAAAGTCTCACTGGGCCCTACTCTCTCAACCTTTACTCCACAATTCACCTGAAATCCCACTTAATAGAGAAGTGAAACTCTTGCTGGGTTTTTTTGTTTGGTTTTTTTTTTCTTGATTGTTTTATTTTGCTTTTTTTTAATGAGCAGAGAACCATCTGCAAGTATTTTGGCCAGCAATTATTTCTGAGGTGCTAAATCTCACTGTTAACTAGCATGAGTATCTAGCTTATGTTGGCCCATTGGCAGTGCCCAATCAAGCAGTAGGAGCTCTTTCACTACCTACAGCTTTTTCCTGACATCTGCTCTGTGTCTGATGGCTCCCTGACAGCCTCTTGCTCCTGCAAGAATTTCCCAAAGTTCTCATTAGATTTAAAGAAGTGGTTACATAGTTAACGCTTTAACAGATCAGTACTTCTCTATTACTGTTCACTTTACACTCTTCACCTTGGCTCAACTTTGTTAGATAGTTTCCTACCTAACAAAGTACTGAGAAAGGTAACACTTGTGAATAGGTAAATAACTTATGCAGCCAACAGAGGGGTTTTTTTAAGTTTGATGTTGTTCTTTTCCCAAGAGCTACATTTTATATGGCACACCTCAACTGTATCACTTGACCAGTATCAGATCCTAAGTCAATATCTGTGCCCTGAAAGTATGCGTATTTGGCCACCTTACAATTTGTCTCCTTGTATTTTTCAGATAGGAGAATAGCTGTTCACAGGAAAAGGACTACAAAAAGAAGGAAAAACATAGCGAAGATATAAAAACAACATAAAACCTCAGTTCACAAAAAATACTTAAATCTCTTTCTTTGGTCAGCTTTGTTTCATTTCAAATTGTTGAGACATCTTCAGCTATCTTGTACTCAAACTACTCAAATAAAAAACAAGCCTTGTCTCTGTCAACATTAGCACATTCCTCTGTTCCCCCCAACCTTCTAATAAAGTTGCTGTCAAAGTCTCAGAGTTTGAAGTTGAAGGGCTGCTGCACATTTGCCTTTTTAACTTGACAGACATTAGGAAGCTGTAACTGCCAGAAAATACTCATTATTAACACAGCCCATATTTAGCCATGTGTCTCTGAAGTAAAAAGCACATACTTTCATCCTAAAGCTCCATCTTCTCACAGCTGGGTCCCCAGAGACTGTTGGATCCCATCTTACATGGCCAAATAAGGTAAAACAAGAATTTGAAAAATGCAAACCTGGCTTGAGATGGCCCACAGCTTTGAGAAACTACTTTTGGATTTGTTAATCTTTTGTTAAACAGAGGATGCTCCAAGGTATTTTTATTACTCAGCCCTGAATACCTAACTTTCAAAAAAATATTTCACAACACGAGAGCTATGATTTGCCAACAGATACTGAAAGGATATTCTCCAGATTACAGGCAAGCACTCATCTGAAACGCACACAAGAGGCAATCCAGTAGGCTATGTAACATACTGAATATTCCCAAGGATTTTAATTCTAGTCTGTCATTGAACTTCATTACTTTCCTTCTGTCTGTCTCTCTAATGGGACAATCTTAGGCAATTGTGGGAGAAAACATGGGATGAATATTCTGTCACTTCATGTGAAATATTTTTTTGCAAACATCTCCTAAGGAGGAACTCTAACTTGGCTTTTCTCTGTGTCTCTCAACTATTAATACATTACCTTTTGTTCTCCAGCACCTTGTGCTTCACAGCCTACCACACCTGAGAAGTATACAGCTGTTTCATGGGAACACAGAAATAATGGCTCCTAATTACGAATGTGCATTGAAACTACAAGCATCTGGGACATGGGAAAACCAAACAGCTTCCTACCATTCCAGTTGAAGTACGTGTGCGCTGCAGTTAATTAGATTTACATACAAGTGTAAGAAAATCACCATGGAGAAAATGAACACCTGGACCAAATCTTCATTCAAGGAGATGGAAGAAGCATAAGTTTCTCAACAAGCTGGAAGTGAAAGCAGAAATTCAGAAAAAAATATTTTTGTTACTTGTTCTTTGTGAGGAATTAAGAGAAGACAGAGAGACCTGGAAGTCTTGATTGATAATGAACTAACATGAGCCAGCAATGTGCCCTCATGGCCAAGAAGGCCAATGGCATCCTGGGATGCATCAAGAAGAGTGTGGCCAGCAGGTCAAGGGCGGTTCTTTTCCCCCCTCTACTCTGCCCTGGTGAGGCCTCATCTAGAGTCCCGTGTCCAGTTCTGGGCTCCTCAGCTCAAGAGGGACAGAGAACTTCTGGAGAGAGCATAGCACAGGGTCACCAAGATGAACAGGGGACTGACACATCTTTCATATGAGGAAAGGCTGTGGGAACTGGGGCTGTTAGTCTAGAAAAGGAGATTGAGGGGAGATCTCAATATTTACAAGTATCTAAATGGTGGGTGTCATGAAGTTGGGGTATCCCTTTTTTCTGTTGTATCTAGAAACAGGACAAGGGGTAATGGGATGAAGCTGGAGCACAAAAAAGTTCCATTTAAACATAAGAAAAAAACTATTTAACTGTTCAGGTGAGGGAGCCCTGGCACAGGCTGCCAAGGGAGAATGGGGAGTCTCCTTATTTGGAGGTCTTCAAGACCCACCTGGACATATTCCTATGCGACCTGACCTAGGTGGATCTGCTTCTGCAGGGGGATTGGACTAGATGATCTCTAAAGGTCCCTTCCAATCCTACCATTCTATGATTCTCTGACTGTGGGACACTGCAGGACTGAAAAGCTTCTTCTGGATTCCCAGTCACATAACGAAGCATTTTCATATTTTATCATTGTCAGAATAGTCTTCCACAAAGAGAGTTTAATGCTGACTCAGACCTCAGCTGACTATTAATTTTTTTGTGGAAGCACCATACCATTTGAGTTCTCGGTATACTGCTTGCTGGTCTCATGCGCATGTTGAGGAAGTAACCTGTATCTCTGTAGAAAAAGCAGTTGAAGGTCATTAGGAAACAAGAGGCCGTTATTCCCTTCAAGAAACCCATGTTCTAGAGGAGATTAGTGATTTTAACTGTTAACATGCTAACTATTCTCTTAAGCATTGTGATATTAGCAGCACTTAGCCTGCTTGCCCAAACTGAAGGTGAAAGTGCAGCTTTAAGGTTTTTCTTTTCCAAGAAATTATTCAAAGTATCATTTAGCAAAAGTGGAAAACCAAGAAGTTAAAGTGAGAAAGATGTACCTTTTTGCCACACAGCATACAAGACACCAAGAACATAGGCCAGTTTTATCCATGACCACTGAGTTGAGACTCCCAAAACTGCAGACTTCATAATACTGTTTCGTACCTGAAGCCAAGACCATGGCCTACAGCAAAAAACCAAACAGCTTTGTTGGTGCAGTAATACCATCCAGGTTTCAAGTGATTAAAAGACTCCAGAGAAAACCCTAATCCAAATTTATGAATCTTGGATAAGTCAACATAAGAAGAATTTAGAATTTCTTCTTCTACGGGCAAATTACACAGCACATTATGCAGACTCACTTGTGGACTTCTGTTGGTCATGCCAAAAAGAGTTTTGAAGTAGATAGGAACTAATAGATTTTTAGTGAGACTGACAGGTGATTATTATAGGTGGGATTTTGCTTTTTTTAAATAGTCAAAATTGTGAAAACAGAGAAAGGCCTCAATCTGAACACTGCCTGATTTTGAAGCCTTCCTCAATAAAAATGCTTCTCAGTTTGAAGAGTACTGTAATGGAATCGAGACGACAATCACAATAATAATTTTAATAAAACTGACTCAAATGATAGTCTATCATTTTGAGAGTTGGGGAGGGCTCAGAGGTAACCTTGTAGCACATTTCAGCTCTCTCTCATGTAGTGCAGGGTTAGAAAGTAGAGACATAGAAATCCGTCCAGTCCTGCATGACGGAGGCAGCTCCTTCCCTTCTGAGCTGATGTTGATATGATGCAGGTCCCAAGGGACATAGAGACCCTCTCCCTACTGGGAGTTTAGAGTCTTGGCCTGCATACCCTCACTCAGCAGGGACACAGTATGTCAAATTGGCCTGGCCTCAACTCTCCTGCTCATGGCTGGGCTGCTGACCTGCAGAGAACAGGGCTCCATGCAGAGGCCTGAAAGCTACACTTCTGCCAGCTGGCTGACAGCCAAGGCAGATCCCTCTCCAAACCACAGCAAGGAAATACTACAGTCTCTGACTGCAGCTTGAAATTAGATGCAAATATATAGAAGCTTCCTTTTGCTTTTCCATAAGGTTTTAAAATTGAGTGAGGTCCTGTAAAAGCTCTTCAAATCTTCTAGGTAAAATTTGTACAGATGCCTCTAATGTTGTGGAGCTTAAGAGTGGAAATAAGGTTGAGCTTATGATTTCATTTTAGGTTTCAACTCACAGCAAACAGACCAGGACACTTCTTGTGAACTGAAGGCTTCAGAAGTGTAGCAAAGCTTTAGCCACAGTCACCTCATATTCTGGAATAATTTAGCATTTTTTTTAGACTGGGTCAAGAGGAAGACAGCCATGTCACAAATAAGATTTCATAACATTACCAACAGTTCTTTCCCTATTTAGTCTAACTCAGGACTTTATAAAAAAGGCCACGTGAAAATATAGATTCTATATTTAGACTTTGGAGATAGGGAAAGAGTAGATTGAACTTATCTGGACATCACATCAGGCTCCAGGGTCAGGACAAAGCTGGCCAAGGTTTCTAGCAAAAATGGGCTCCAACAAGTGCAACCATGGACTGCTGTTTTAGAAGCAGGCTAGAAGGGAGAACAGAGAGTATAAAGTCGTTGGGTAAGAGACAGTAGAAATATCTTTCTGTAGCTGGTCACGTCTGGAACCTTTACAGTTATGTGCCACCAGCAACCCCACAGGACATGCAGGGAAAACTGCCAAGTCCAGTTCTTTGACTTACATTTCTGATGCTACCACATCACATACAACTCTCCTCAAGAAAGCCACATCAAAACAGAACAAGACCACCCCGCCCCACCCCCAATCCAAAGCTAGCACTCCTTCTGCTTACTGAAGTGAAAGAAATTAAATAGATATTTGTGTACGTTTTCTATCTGCATGCTTCAGTACAGTACCAAAACACAACTTTATGCTTAAAATCTTCTCTATAAACTTTGTTATTTCCATCAGGACAAAGGACTAGAATAAAGACAGATTTCCAAATGCACTGGAATCCAAGGCTACACACAAAGTTCAAGGCTTTCTTATATAACAGGCTTGGGTTTTAGACTGACAAATCCAACTTCTACCCCATAGTTTTGCTGGCTAATGCTCAATGTGCTTGGCCAGGGCCTGGACCACAGCATCCAAACACAGGTCTTGGTTTACCCAGTCAAAACAAACAGATTTAGGGTTTGGCTTCATGCACTGTCGAGGCTGATCTTCAGTTGGCTTTGCTTGAGGCACATCTCTGCTCCCTCTTGCTTGACAGGTTCAGCCTCAGTCGCAGGACTTGTGCTCCTCTTCACATGCTTGGCCTCCTTTGTCCTTGCATTGGGAGTTTTCAGGAGGTGCCCTGGGTAACTTCCCCACTGCTTGCCTTCTCACGCAACTCTTCAGAGCAACATCCTCCAAAGGCAGAGTGTTTGAAAGAAAGCCATCTCTCCACATTTTTCTATCCATCCTTCACAGAGGCAATGTGGAGAAAGGAATCAATCCAGACAAAGTAGTAACACTAGCCAAGAAGTATGAAGGATAGGAAAGAAAACCAGGGAAACAAGGGGAAAAAACAAAAAGAAACTCAAAAAAACAGCCCACATTTAAAAGACTGTTTTGTTTAGTTTCTGAAAGCATGTTTCTGGAAAAGGTCTTTAGCTTTAGGCGTGGAGTACATAATTGCCAACTCCACACATTTGTACTCAAAGGGTACTCTGGGTCAGGGGTTCTTGCAGCTGGGGAATACAGAGAGCTGGTGGGCTTCTGAGGAGACCACATCATAGTTGTGAGGCTGGAAATTCAAAGCTCTATGACCAGGGACAACGTGGGGAAAAGCTGAGGACTGAAGGAGTTTGCTGGTCCAATAAGTTTGGAAAGCTGTGCTGCAGCTTGCAGCTGTTCTCCTTCTAAGCAGCAAACAGGCATGCTTTAGAGTTTGCTAAGCTTCCCAAATGAACCACTGTTACTTATACTCTGGTTTCTAGGCGGAGAAAAATCCTTTTTTTTATTTCCCCTCAACCCATTTGTTGCTCCTCCCTTGAAGTCTGTATCCTCTCTGTTAAACCAAGCATCAAATGAGTTGCATGTGTAGTTACACTCCAAGAGGGCAGAGACCCCAGGGAAGCAGATAGGGGTGGGTAATTCAGGCTCATTACCTTTTCTTTTCTGTGTCTCAGTTGCAGGCTATTCTAACAAAATAAATTAACTACTTTCAATCCACAGCAACTTTAAACTTGAGAAGTTATTAAAATCAAAATAAGTATTTTCATACTTGATTGCAAAGACTCAAGAACATAGTTCTCTGGTGGTCACCTGAATTCGTTTTATAGAGACATCTGAAAGGCATTTTATCAGCTGCTGAGTAGTATTTACTTATGAAACTGTTCTAATTGCCTTGGAATGTGCACTCTGGCTGCTGGAACAGCTCCCTCCTGCCAATACAATGAGTGAAGTAATACTGGTTTATAGGACATGTCATTTCTATACAGCATTCATTCTTTGTTCTCATGGTAAACAGCATATATTTTAAAAATATGAAAGAAAGGCCACAAACAACGACTTTCTCACAGCTGCCCTATGTGTTTACAAAAGCATGAATTAATCAGCAAGAGAAATCATTGCCATTACTGAAATACTCTCACATCAGTAATCTAGTACTAAACCTATCTTGAAGCTGGAAATTGCCTAGAGAAAAAAATTATTTCTGATGCCCACTAAAATCAGGGCTGAAGCCAATATCTAAGAAGGAAGGAATAGCAAGTCCTGGCCACAAATAAGCCCTGCCACAAGCTTGCAGCCTTGCTCTTCATATTTAAGCAGTGAAAATCTTGGTAGATCAAAAATAATCTACACTGTTTTGTCCTAATCTTCTAAAACTGAAGCAGAACTCTGGTCATTATAACATATGCTGAGACTAAGTAACAGCCTACCAAAAAAAGAGAAACAGTAATAGCTTTATCTGCCTTTAAGACAAAGGCATCTCAAATACTGAGTCACAATCTGGAAGTGTGGTAGTTTGAACATCACTTGCTCTTTGTCTGCATCCCAGTGTATTTACCTGGCAGAATTAGGAAAAAAAAAAATAATCAGAGTAATTCCTATTATATATGTGTAACACTGGAAAATAAAGGACAGTTCACACATATCCTCCTGGCACCTCTGCAGAAGCAAATTCCCATAGATCCTCTCAGTACATATGCTGGAACAGTCAAGCCAGTCCCATTGACCTGGGCCAAACTTCAAATACTTTTAGCTGGTTTCATAGGAGGTGGGAGTGTCACATGGTGACATGAAGCCTGAGCTAACAGAAAAACAGCTTGGAAAAAGCAGCTTCAGACAAAAGCAGGACAGACTTAGGGATAAACAGCCCTGGCAACTTTTCAGAGCGCACTGCTCTGGCTATGACACAGTCCTTCTTCAGTACTGAGTCATCCAACAGAAGATAAGCACTCCAGGCTGTGTGGTGGTGATGCTATCTCCTGCAGGAAACATAACACATGCACTGGAGTCTCTGCTTTGTGCAGACACAAGGGCTGTGGCTTTTTAAGAGCACAGTGTTTGCGAGAAAGGAAGGTGGGATATCCATTTGGCCGCAGGCAGATCTTGGAGGAGGGAGAGACAGGGTTAGAGGCTCTCAGCTGAGATGAGAAGGGGCTCTTATTTCTGACTCATTCAAACTTCTTGAGTTTTCTACCTTACATCTCATCTAGGTCTTTTCCGCTGTAGGGGCACTGCAATTCTCTTTGCATCTCCTCTCCATATGCAAGCTGTACAGGCAATCAGTCCTCAGCATCCTCAACAGCTGCTGCTGCTTGAGCTGCTCTACCTTTCCACTCCTGCTGTCAGTCACAGACTGCCTCTCCTGCCCACCAAAGCAACAGCTACACACTCTTCTCTGGTCACCAGGTCAAGGAGAGTTTCCCAAATTCCTGCTTTTCCTCAATCAACCCACAGTTAACATTCCCTTTTGGTTTTTTCCTCCTACAGTTAATTTCTCTCTTCTGCCTCTTACTGGAAAACCTGTTTTTGGCCTTAAGGCAGCATGAACTTCTCCTTAGCTTTTCCCCTGCTTGAAGGGGCCTGACCTGGAGGAGAGAACTTTGAAGAGCTGCAGATATCCCTGCACAACGTTTTTATTCTTTGGCCTCCATTGCTTCAGTCAACACCACAAGGACCTTCTAGTATGACAATCACCATTTGTTGCTTAGGAATTAAACATTGACTAAACACACCATTCTGCATAGGCCATTGAACTGGAAGAATGTTTAGTGAGCTGAGCAGCTAAAGCTCTATTAACCATCTCAGGTGACCTTCTCCTTGAGCAATGCAAAGGCAACACTGGGACTCAAACTCTTTAAAAGTGCTCCCTTTGCAACCCACAATACTTTTAAGGCTCTAATGTCTCCACAAAAAAAATAAAGTAAAACACCTGCCAGCAGGTAGATGCTAACTTATCTGTCCCACCATGGTATAAAGTTCATAGTTCTCCACTTCATATTGTTCCCATTTCTCTCCAAACCAGCTTATCACCAGCCACAGCACATCTGCTCTTTCTACCACACCAGTGAGCTTAAGTGCTGCATTCCAAGTTAAAAGGCAGATTGTTTACCTTCCTTTAGTATGCCTGCAATGTTAAAAAGTGCTCTAGAGCACAGGTCAGCTAAAGGTGTGTTCAAACAGAATGGCTAACAGACAAGAGAGCAAATGGAGATCTACAAACACCAGCAAATTCCCTGGTCCAGCAGGACAGTAACAGGAGTCCAAAATATCCCTGGAGGAAGATCTCTCTTCTCCAGGTACCAAAACCATGTGTGTCATGAAGTAATTATGTTCTGACTAGAAGTCTGGAAAGCCAGCTACACTCTCAGGCACTTAAAAACAAGCAGAGAGAAAAGCGACAGGAGAATTCCTTGCATTTTCTGAATTCTCCTTTTCCTTTACTTCATCATGCAAAGAGAAGCACAGGAAGCAACAGCTCACATCTCCCTCAGACTCGATGCTAATAAATCCTTAATACGTCCTGTTCTTATTAGATCAGGAGAGAAAGCTTTGATGAGTGGTAGGTGATCTTTGGTGGTTGCTATCCAAGAACAACAGAGTAAGAGAACAGCTCTTCCACCTCGCTGGAACTGGACTGTCCTATCCTGCAGCATGTTGCCAATGCTAATAGTTTACTAGGACTGTTAAGTGTTTTTGAAACTGAAAGGCAGCTTTCAACACTACTCCTAGACCTATCACCTCTGAAAAAAAAAAAGTCAGTATGAACACTGTCTCAACCTGGAGCCAGAAAGCCATACTTAATCTAATTAAACTCTTCCAGGGAACATGACTACATGCACCAGCTACCTCTGAGTTAGGAAAACAACAGTACAAGTGTTAATGATGAAACTTACTGGCCAGAGCAGAACAGATGTGTCCCAGATTACAGGAGTCCAGCAAGACAGAAGCAAGAGGAAGGTCTAAGCAAGTGCTTAAGATTCCTAATATAAGAACCCACCAACTTGCCTCTCTTCTGTCCTACCATAGATTGGAGTCTTCAAGAAGGGAAAAATTAGGTGTGGTACCCTGAAATGTTAGAGATGGTATCTCTGAGTGCGTGCTTGAGCCTAACTTTGACCCTGAGGGGGTCCACATTCCCCAGAGAGGTCTGTCACACTCACCCACAGAAAGAGCCAGGTTAGATAGTCAGCCCTGCACCTTGCAGGAAACATTCTAAAGTCCACAATGTGGGACGTGAGTTTCAGCCTGCTTAGCTGAGAGCCTGTGTCAGTCTACATACTTGCAGCCTTCAGTATCACTGCAGGAACGCATCTCAAGCTTTAATGACTGCAGCACACCACCTCTGTGATCTGGGCAGGTATAGTGATCACCACTGTAATTTTCAGCATATTAGATGGCAGTTATATTTTTCTTCCAAACAAATATAACACCACATGTTTATTTCCATTTGTCCCTTTCAGAACTCTTCTATAATTTTGGCAAGGCCTGAAACCCACAAAATGTCATCTTTCATTCCATGGGCATTAAAACCACAAAGACCAAAGCAAAGTAAGATGCTGGGAACAAGACTGAGCAACCACACATCTTTAACCATGAGAAAGCACATGGTAGAGATGTGGGACGCTGCACTGGTGAGCCTCTGGATCCACTGACTGGTGCCTCATGGCAGGCAGGAGGTTGACAGCAGTATATACCTATTAAACATGATATCTCAGGAGGCTTAAGGACAGAAAGAAGGATTTTCCTTGTCTTCTTTTCTGAAGTGCCCTAGCTAACCACTCAAAATCCTTGTTTTCCTGCCCCACTGGCTACAAGCAGCCTGCTCATCAGCCATCTGCAAAAGCACACACATTCAGTGGGAGCTCCAGAGGCTTGATTTTCAACTCATTTTCCTCATTCTCTGGTAAAAGCATTGCTTTAACAGCTTCTTCTGCTCTGAGTCACAGTATAGTAATATAGTAGAGAACAAACTCACTGGCCAATTCTCTTTCACTTCTCTTTTGGGTAAACAGAATCTCACTATAATCATGATCTTGAGAAGCCGGTTCCCTGGTGCATGTTATTAACATTGCCTGCATTTTCCTTCAAGACTTGGAAAGGGAACAAACCTAGCCCCAAGACAGGAGGAAGGAACTAAATGCAGAAGGGAAATTAAGCTGCTCCAACATCCTTGTTCTTGGAAATAAAATGCAAGAACAAGAGGTTGTAATTATCTGGTTTATTGCCATAAGCACACAGGTTTTCAGTAGTTCAGGTTTCAGTAACAGTTTCTAGGAGATGGCAGTCAAACATCCATCTGTGAATACAACCTCCCTTGTGCACAGAATCCAGGTGGCATGAAGATGGCACTGCCAAGTTTTTTTTCCAGGTGTAGTACTATGAAAACAAATGATGACCTGGTAGGAGTTACTAGGATTCTCCAGGGGAAAAAAAAAAACCAAAAAAAACCCCCACAAAACAGCATTAAGTGTTACTCGGTAAACTATCCTTGCAGGAGCCCTGCCCTTCCCTTGCAGATAGAACCTTTGCTGAGTTTCAGATTTGTTCTGAATCTCAAAGGCTGAGATGTTTATCTGGTTTCCAGTGTTGTCTACATTGTGCATGGCTGCAAAGTGGACTCATCCAGCATAGGAGGCAGGGGGGAGGGGTGGGTAGGGAGGAATCACTCTTGAGAAACACCAGTTTATCACTCTATAAACATTTCTGTGGTATGCAACAAAGAAGGTAGTGAGAACTTGTGTCCTCAGACAGTCCTGTTACTGAGCGCAGTTTTCAAGACCAACTTAAGTAAGGCTGGAAGAGGATTATCTTTGTGATATATACTTCTGTTCTGGCAATATGACCAAAGCGCATTTTCCAGCAATAACCACTATCACACAAGATGAGTTGTCTGCTTCTAATGCTTCAGAGTTCAAATCACGATTCCTCTAAGAATTACAAAGTTAGAGAAACTGTTGGCATTTGAGATAGTTACGCTGAAATACTAGCAATTGGTTTCTTTTTCCCCTCAGGAGAAATGCCTGGCATGATACATTTTATTTGCTGACAGTGCAGTCTTTCAAAGGACGCAATCAAGTTAAATTTGGCACTTTCATAAACGTGGAACTGCATTTAGCATATCAGATGAACTTCATACTGGATGCAATTCAAAGACTAAAATTCATGTAATAATTTGTTCTGTCTCAGGAAAAAAAGCCCCAAACCAAGAGAACTTTATTTTCCTGTTCCAAAGGGCAAGTTGTGGCACCATCTCTACTGCATACCATTCCTACTCCCTTTCCACTGCTCCAGCCTCTTTCTGAGGATGCTTTTTGTTTCTTCTCACTCTTGTGATTTTAGACTATGCAATTTCATAATGGAAGAAAAAAAACAGGAATACCAAAAGCCAACCCTTTGCTTAGTTGCTACCAGCAGAAAGAAAGTGGATGCTGAGTAGCACAAAGTTCAAGAAAAACACTTTTTCCATCTCTAATTCTCATTTGCACTGAGCTCAAACAGACAAACAATTTTTTTATTCCCCACCCAATCTACCAGATGATGACTTGGATGCAGGGAGGAACATCCCGAGGCAGTCTTTTATTTCCCTTTTATTAAAGCCTATTTGCAAGAAGCAACATGATAGAAAACAACTCATCTCTCAATTTTCTGTACTCTACATTCCTAAATTTTCAAACCGAAGAGAAATTGGTCTTAGAGTTACGAAAGCATACAAAGAGCCAAGGTGCTGTTTGCAGTACAAAGTGGAGGGCTGAGGGAGATTTGGCCAGGCCTGCTGTCTGTCTGTCCCTCTGCTGACTGACCAAAACAGCATCTGCCACTAACAGCATCAAAACTTCCTCTTGATCATAACAGACATTAAACACCAAAAGGCATCTGCAACTCCGATCAAATACAGAAATTACCCTTTCAAACGCAAGCATAAGATACCATCTGGGCTTTCTGAACACAACAGTCAAGCTTTTAGGCTGTTTCAGTGAATCCTGCAAGTCTTTGCAAGAAGACCAACTCATTTGTTGTTCAGCATCTCCAGAGTCACCAGAACTCTTTCAAACATTCATCCAGAAGCTGTCTGCTTGAAGTATAAACGGACAGTCTGCACCAACATTGTGTCATAGTTTCCACATTATACAACTACTGCCTAACTACCTCAATGCACTAGTGCCTAAGGTACTACCAGTCGCTTCCTTTCTTCTACCACGAAACTGCTCTCCACAGATACAGTCACATAAAATCACCCCTGTACCAATTCTGCTTCTAAATCAGATGTCAAGCTAACCAATACTATCTTGCAGCAAATAACTCCGGTTTACCTTTAAACTATTGAAAACAAAACCATTACAAAGTAGACAGGAGACACATTTACCTCTCTAAAGTACTACCTATTTCACAACTGTATGCAACTTCAGCCCACAGGTTATTATGCTGAAGACTTTAATTCATAAATCTGGCCATATAAACAGTTCTGTCACAGGCACATGTTCTCACTGACGGCTGAAAGGAACAGTATCTACTTACTGAAGTCTAATTCTTGTTGAACCTGAAGACATAAACCTACACAGCTACATGGATGACAGCAGCTTCTCCCTCAAGCAGACCTGGCATTATCCTGCAGTTCTTATCCCGAGGTATATTTATTTCTATTGTAGATAAGATTTCTATTGTATATAATTGTATAAGAAATATACAAGAAAAGACAAACAAACAGCTGTTTTCTACTCTAAGCAGCTTTTGCTTTTTCCCCTCTAAACTGAGAGAAAGATTATTTTAAGCATTATTGTCTTCACAGTTTATCCATACACAGTTACCTGTTAATGATTGGGGTTACTCCTGTAGTCTTCTCCAGAAGGTTCCACTTCCTCCGGACTCAGGTGGTGGCAACTGCTGTAAGCTGTGCCAAACAGAAACAAGCATCAAACTCTGGACTACCCAAGAGCAGCAGCTGGACTCACTAACAAGTAGTTAAAAAAAAAAAAAAATCACTTGGTTTCTTTTCCCAGCAAACAAACTAACAAACTGACCTCAATTACTACATTTAAATTAGAAGCGTTTTGGTCAAATGCTTTTCTAGTCTATGTAAACAACTGGTGTATCACCTAAAGCAAAAGAGTCCGTGACATTACCATTGCTCAGCACCAGAAACTGCCAGCATTTTGCTTAACTTCCTTCCAGCTACAATGCTGAGAGCAGCTGGCAGCATATGCGAGGTTTCAAGCTGTCTTTCCTTCAGAAAGCATGAAAAAGGGTTTATCCTCTGCTGCTAATATCTGTGTGCAGGTTCAGCAGCTGTCTCCTAAGAGGCAAACACTAAGCCCACATGCAACACAGGAACGATTCTGTTTGAACAGTTAATCACAGGTTTGTGGCAGCAGTGAAACTAGGTATAAAGGGCACACATCCATTAGTCGCAGAACACACATCTGTTTTCTGCAATCTCATTATACACTTCACAAGAGCTATCTACCTCATGCGTATATGTACATGTATAGGTGTGTGTGCACTTGGGCAGCGCTGCTGAAAGGCATGCAGACTGGAAAAAGTAATTTATCAAAGTTGTGGGTTTTTTTTTTTTTTTTTTTTTTTTTTTTTTTTTTACACACTGGCAGCTTATGCTATCCATGTTAGACTTAGGCTGTACAGGTGCATATTCTGTGAAAGCTAGGGTCATACTCGTTGCCCATGGCACATGTCAACAGACTACACACCATTGGCCAGCTACATAAGTGAGTCACTGTTCATCTCCTCTGGCTGGTGAGCACCTCAAGGTCTGAGACTACAGGTAGTGACAGCAATGATTAGGCTCTAAACTTCCAGCTCTACCTTTAGGATTTAAAGCCAAATAAAATCTACAAAAACAGCACCCATCAGTTACCTGTGTCTGAAAACATGAGGGCATTGGGTCATTCATTCTTCTGGTACTTCCACATTCTCAAGACAAGCAAGCTGACAGTAACTCAAAAGGGTCTCACTGATCTCACTGGCTTACAGGCATCTGACATGAACCCAGGCTATCACTATCAATATTTTGCTTCCTGATCAAGTGTTACCATGGAGCTTTGCTACCTGTATTACAGGAGTAGAAGCTGCACAAAAACTGCACTTGCTTTTCAGGATGCAACTGCATCCATGCATCATAATGGTTTTAGCCTAGTGTGTATAGACAGAGACAAGATTGTGTGTGCACATGAGTACAAGCATACAGTTTTCTAATCCCTTTGCAGTACTACTTCCACTGAGAAGCTCTCAGCTCACCCTAAAAATAAGCATGTTGTTCAAGTCTGATTACCAGGGGACTCAAGCAGCACCTCAGAAACACACCTTCAATGATACCATTTTACATCAGAAACGCAACTGAGCTCAGCTGATGTTAATTGACTGATAATGTAATAGTCATGTATCAAAATCAGCAGTACACAACACTCAATAAAGATGACTAATGCAAATTGTACTTTTATTTTCAGGATTCAAAATCCCAATGATAAAGATGCAGAGTAAAACAAACAGATGTCAAACCACGTTTATCTGCAGTTCAAATGAGGCATCCTGGTTTCATAAAACTGAATTGAACAGATAGGTAAAGCAAAAATTGCCAAGAGAATGAAGAGAAATTGCACAACATAAGTCAGAATAGGTAACACTTCTTCACCTGGCTCCCTCTGCCCCCTTTCATAGTATAAATAGCTCAAAAAAGCCAACTGCAAAATACATTTGACAAAGCAAAAATCAAAGAACTATCAGATCACTTTTATATAGTATCTGATTTTTTTTCCAGAATTAAGAACATATTGAAGTTAATGTGAGATACAGAAGTAGTTATCACAGGTCTAACAAAGGGCAAGAGAAGTACTTGCTTCAATGAACAGCAAAACCACAAATATTCAGGAATATAAAACAATCAGATTCAACAAACAGTTCTAAAGCAGAAATTCCTATTCCAGTCACTACAATTGTAAGTTACAGCTTGTTTAGTTGATAAGACTTGTAAGATAAATAAGTACACTGAAAGCACATACAACAAGACAGACATATTGAACCAGTGTGACTCATCTTTTCAATACAAATTAGAGACTGACTTAACAACCTAAACCCAACAGCTAACAGCATTATCACTGGGAGGTGTGACTAAGTATATCATTATATTCTCACCACAATTAGCCCAACATACACATCCTTGGCATAAAATTTATTCACTCTTCAGCATATGCTCTGGTTCTTCTATCCATCTGTTGACTAAAAGCCAAAGCTGGGAAAAGAATGTCAGAGAAAATAAAAAATCGTCTCCAATACTGAAAGGACTACATCTCAACCTGATTGATCCTTGAATTAAGTTTTGAGTCAGTTCTTTTCTTCACATTAGACAATTTCTCTGTGCTTAAACAACCACTGAAAATTTGCTTGAAGTTTTGCTCCAAACAGTGGTCCTCTGACCTAAGAATGTGCTTACTAAGATTTTACTCAAGTCTAAACCAGAGTCTTACAACAGCTGCACATGGACTCTGTGTTGAATATTGTATAATCAAGTATATGTCAATTCACATATTATCTGTCAGACTTCCATGGTAACCAAATTTAAAATCAAACTGCCACAGAGTCTATCTATACCAGTCCTAAACCCCAGTCTGCTACATGATACACCAATGAACTCTGACACTTGAGATATGTACACAAAGAAAATATTTCCAAAGGTTTAGCGAGATACGAACAATAGACAAGCATCTTGGCAGATGCCCTACTTCTGCTTGAGCCAAAACCCCTGCTCAAAAAAGTTCATCTTTACAGCACTGGTACTTTCTGAACTCCAACATATCAAATCAGGACCAATACAGCAGAGAACAGCATGTGTTAAGAACAGAGATACCGTTTCCCTGTTATTCTCCTCCCAAGGGTCTGTTTAGTGGATCAGGGGGCTTTTTGCAGTCAGCATTTTTGCTCAGAAGACTCTCAGAGTCTGACATTGCTCACTGACCACAGCACCCCTGAAACTTGCCCTGCCAGCACTGTCTCCAGTGGGATCCTCTCCATTACAGACAGCAAGGCTCATTTATCTCGAACTGAAGGGGTATCAACATACAATTGTGATGGCAGGAATCTATCTTCTTAAAAAAAAAACAACAGTAAATTCAAGCTCTATGGTTGTTAAATACAAGAGGACAGTAGTTCCTAAATAAAGAGCCAAGTGATTGTCACACTGCAAAAACTAATAGTAACTCCTCTGTTTTCACCTACAGGTATACAGTAATAAAAAACTCACAGCATTTCTAACAACCTTCTCTCTGCTGCTTCCTATCAGGGACACATACAGAGGTCTCCTGTGCCTCAGATGTGCCCTTGAATTGCACTTGCCAGCACTGCCAGGAGAACAGGCATACCATCAGTGTGCTCAGCATTCAGTGTGCACATTAGGAAGAGAAATGACAGTCATAAAACCATGTATAAGTAACCTGAATCTGTAATAACAAACCATACAAGTCATTATTCAAGAATATGCAATTCAAGTAAGTACTTGGCCTCAGGCAGCTAAAAGTTTCCTGGTTTTTCATCTCCCAGGACCTATGTCTGAGGACATTTCCCACCTAAACTATTTAAAAGGGAACCCTACTGCTTGGGGAAGACATAAGCAAGACAGAGGCAGGTCTACATCAAAAGCAAGAAACTCTCAGCCTTCTCCTGCATTCATGTAATCTCTGTTTTCCTCAAGCTTATATGTATGTGACCTTGCAGGCTGTTAGTTGCTCCATACTCTAGCCAGCTGCAGCCCACTCAGAGGAGAGCCTCTTAGCTGAAGCTGCTGCCACTGTCTCTGACCTGCAGAACTTGCTCCACTCTGTGGCCTCAAACTTGGATAAATGCTGACACACCTTCCATGTGGGCATTGGATGCAAACTACTGCCCTACTTCCTTGATCCTTCCTGCCCAGCTCACTTTTTTTACAACACTGGAAAACTGAGTCCACAGCCCAAAGTCCAAGTCTAGACAAGCTCTGTTTTGCTAACTGAGGGAATCTGAATATGGTATGGTGCTATGCCAGAGAGATAAGCCTATCATACCGGTAGATTTCTTGTGGGCTATAATGTGTAACAGAAGAAAGGTAGTTCATAATGCTCAGGACTGTTTAAAATTACCCTAGAAGTAGTTCTAAACATCAGAATTATGTTGCCCAGAGTATCCCCAGGAAATAGAATTGCCTGCAATGGGGTATCTACCACTTGCCCAGATCACTGTGAAGACTGTCTGGCTCCTCTCAGAGGTAACACCAACCACTGCTCTGAAATGACACAACGCTCTTCAGACAGGCCAAGCTTACAGAAACAGTTTATTCCCCACACACACATTGTCAACCCTACCTAAAGCTATTTTTTCCATTTCTTCTCCCTCTGCTAACACTCGTTTAGCATCTAGTATGTCTTTATCTTATTTCAAGAGGCAAGAAATAACAGCAAATATGTGAAAAGAAACTTCTGAGTTTGTACTTCAAAATATCTAACTGAAGCCCTGAGTTACAATCATCACATTTCTATTCAAATAAATACATCAGAAGGACTAACAACAGTCATTATTCTGCACATACAAGTATTGGTTAAGCTCAATAAATCTCTTTTGAGGTAGATATATACAGTACAAAATATTAAGGGTTGAATGCAAATTTCATACCAACTTCACCTTTTTCCCTTGTCCTCCAGTTCTGCAGGAAACCTTGCAAACATAATATTTTCTGCCTCATCAGCATTCAAACCAAGTTTTCCTGAGTCCTGAGCTCAGAATTTGCAGGTAACAAAAAAACACTGAAACCAAACAAATACATTTAACACTATCATGGAGTTTCAGTTGGGGACATGAGAAAAGTAGGTTAACACAAGATTCAACTGAGGAAAATCCATGGGTTTTTTTTAAGTAACTTGACAAACGAAATAGTGCAGTTCAAAACAAGTTTCAACAGTTTCATCTACAAGAAAAAAGTATATAGAAAGCAGTGAAAGCCTTCTGCTGGGGTTTTCAAAGGAAACTAGAAGTTTCAGCTTTAGTTCCAAAAAAGCTGACTTTCATAGCTGACCCCCATCACTGAAACACCAAAGAAAAGGGAAAAAACAGCTTAAGACAGACACCTCCCCTGCCCCCCCCCAGCTTCCTTAGAAAAAGAATTCAGTTACAAAAATTCGAAGAACTCTAATGAAAACCATGCAAACAGATAAATCAGATTACACTCTGCTCAGAACTCGGCCAAGGTTCACACAGAAGGTTTGCAAACCTTGTAAACTTGTCCTGAGTTCAAAGTTTGTGAGAAGTAAACAGGTTTTGGATTTTTCTGGGCTGCTAGACCATGACAATGGCAGGCTCAGGATACAATAAAATAAATAGTAGGATATTCAGTAGATTCCCTTTTCTTTTGAACAAAATATCTGTGAAGACAATCTGTTCTGTTATAAATAGCTTAAATAAATAAAAATTAACAATTGAATAAGTAGCACACCAAAATCTACTTCAGCAGATACCTTTCTGCTCAGTTGTCTTCCTAATCAGTCACTTGTGTTAGTTCTTTTGAATCAAAGATAAATCAGACTGTAGGACTGCTATCAGCTAGTCAATTAAGTGCTGATAAATACCAACATGTGACTGTACTGGCTCAAGTACAAATGGTCACATTTTGTTGCAAATCAACACAAAAAGATTATAACTACAGAAAGAAGCAGCACTGACACCTGCCTATGCTTGTCACAAGCAGGTGCAGGCTGGGGAAGTTTCTTCCCTATAGCTGTGGCTCTGACAAGCACAACTGTTCAGTCTGATTTCAGAATTCATTGTCACATTGCAAATCTGAGATTCAATATTTGATTTTTGAGCAATCCCTGTAAGTTCCAGTTTTTTTTGAATACCAAGCCAACTCACACTTAGCCCACCTCCCTCCAGAGTGAGGCCATCTAGGTGAGAGACTTTCCCAGAGAAAAACTCAATGGATGACAACAACAAGTGCCCAGCAAGCAAAAGAGAAAGGTTGCACTGTGGTTTCTCAAACATCTCAACACAGGAATTCAGACTTACAAGTTACAATTCTCATAATTTGAGGACTGAAATACTCTTCAAATTAATGCTAGAAAAGACACACAAAAACATGGTTGCAATGAAAGCATTAAAGGAAAATAGAAGTCCAGAAGAGCTTGGAGTCTGAAGAGGCAGAAGATGCCAAGCCTTCACCTCTGAAGCCTACAAGTCAGTTTGGATATTCACCACAGTTTAACAGCTTCCCCTGAAGAGCAGCAATATTGTTTCTTCAAGTAAGTCAGAGGTAAGAGTCTAAAACAGCTTAAGAAATACAGCAGCTGCCTCCAACTGAGTCCAGCTACACCAGAGGTGGCCTAGTAACAATACCATCTCATCTGGCCTGATCACACTGCTGCTAAGGGATTGGCAGTGACCCTTGGCTTGAGTATTGGTGTCGAGAAGTCAACAGGATGTACACAAGGGTACAATGAGTCCAGTCACCAGGGAGACGGGCACCATAATGGAGTACATCTGCTGCAGATGAGGCCAGCCCCTCTTTGTCAGGCAGACACCCAGCCTGACTGTAGCAGATGTGTGTGCATAACTTAGTCAAACACATAGCCACAGGCAGACACACAGCACTTGCTGCTCCAATCAGATCCATACATTGCTGGGAGAAGGGACCCACCTGTATGTGATGTTTGACCACATTTCTTCCAGGAAAGTTTTAAATAAAACAGATAACAATAGGTTTCACTGAATAAATACTACATTTAGGGTAGTTTGAAGATGTCCACTGAGCAGCTCAAGTAGGACACAGCAATCAGGATGCAGTTGCAGATTCATCCTCTTCTAAAAGAAGGTCGTTTAATGCAATAACTGTAGCAGCAAAGTCAACCAGCTCCACAAAGTCTGATGTAATTATGTTAACACCCATAACACCTGGTTTTTGTGCTTTCACCCAATTTAAAATCATGGGTAGGTTCCTAAAGAAAGTGAAATAGAGAAAATTAAGCATTTTAAAAGAAACTGTTCTCTATACAGACTAACATTAAATACCACATGCTGTTTACAAATTCTCACATTTGTGATCAGGTCCTGACTGTTGCCCACAATGCAAATACTCTGATGAGAACAGTGCTTAACAGTTAGCAGTCATTAGCTATTAAATATCAGTCAATCATCAATCTGAACTACCATGCATACAAATTAACATTTGTGAACTCTACAGTCCCCAAGCAAACTTTGCTTCAGCATTTAATGTTGCATTACAATTTCTTTCATCCTGGTGTGGTTTTGCCCAAGAACACCCTGAACCAGAAGCTTCCACAGCACACTTCACACAAGGCAAGGCTACAACTGGCCCAAGATGTTCCCCTGCCCACCTCTGCCTTAGAGTGGACAGGAAAAGTTGTTTGCAGCAGCACGTGGCATTTCAACCAAACTCCTTTCAGACTCCAGACCAATGTGATCAGGGAAACCAAATCCAGAATCAAGCCCTCAGCTCTGTAAGGGTTGAGCATCACCATATATCACTAACCAAAGAAAGGTGACATGTGACAGGGAATGAGTTAAATGGCGTCAGAAATACTACACTAGGGAGAAGTTTCAGTAATTTCCTGGATAGAGTGCAAGTGAGTAGCCTGCACAAGCTTTTTTGCAGTCTAACGTGCAAGCCGCAGGGTTTTTAACAGAAATGACTAAATATATTAAATTAGGGCCACAGTATGCATACAAAATTATATAAGACCATGTAGGCAAGCAAATTAGCTAAAAGGACGGGGGGGTGTGGTGGTGGAAATCAAGAAAACCTAAAGACACCCCACACAGCTATTCCAGATTTTTTTTTTTTTTTTTTTGGTCAAGAACCAAGAAGATAAAATTTGAATAAAGGCTGAATTACTGTCCCTGTTAAGTGACAAACCAGATCTTACCCAGCTAAGTTGCACATCTCTCCTTTAGCAAGAGCTCCAGAACACATTTATTCGTATTCAGGGAAAAATTTCCCCATGAAAAGGCAGACATCTCCCCAGAACAGCAAAGACAGATTTAGAGATACAAATCACCTAGCATGAGTAAGTGTATATAAGCAATCACACTTTAGCAAAAACTGGCACCTTTTCTCAATATTCAGTTTACTTTCAGGGACGGAAATGCCAATGGCGAAGCTGAGGGAGAATACAGCTAAGCCAAGCTTCCAGCCAACTAGTAGCTTCCAGCCCTCACCCGAGCCAGGAGCCACTTAAACCTACTTGCCTATTACACAAGTTAGATGATTCTCTATCAGTTTAAACACAGAAATTCAGTATGATCGTTCCTTTAACCACGACACAACAGTACATTTAAGATAAAGAACAGATATCACTTCTGTTTGTACTGTGTTAGGTATTCCCTCCGGCCATAGACATTTCCATTTGTGCAACTGGTGACAGCAGATGCAATTCTTAAAGCACCCGAGCACCATCTAGTGTCCAATGCTGACCGCACAGACACGGGCAAAGAGTAAGCCAGAGTGGAGACCTGGATGCAGACACCATTAGAATTTCCCTGCATTTTGCTTGATTAGAATCTATAAACAGGAAGGAGACCGAAAGCTCCGGGATTTATACTTCACCTGGAATTTTCTTACTTCTATCAAGAAGCTTTGCGACTGAAAAAGCACAACATTTGCTCTTTTTAGAAAGGATTTTTAAGAAAAAAAAGTTATATTGACTTGAGCTTCAAAAAACCCCGATATTGTAACTAGAGTGATCAACGTCTTTCCCAAAGGGAACATGAACTAGCTGTTGAAGATGTGGGCTTATCACCCTGCTTAATATTAAGCTTAGTTGCTGATCCAAGTACAGCAGATGTGACCACCTATACAAGCAGAATTTAGAACTTAACATCATTATAGCAAGATAAACTGTCTCCTGTGAGCCAGGAGACCAGATGTCCCCAGGACTGTTACAGTTGTGGCAATTTTTAGCCAACAGGCTACAATAATGACAATGCCATAAAACAAAGTCACATGGTCTTTAACACTATTATTGAGTAGCACTCTCTGCTACTCAAAGCAAAACTCTTCTAAATATCTTATTCATTGGTAAATTAATTGTATAACAGTCAGTGTATTAGAAGAGTAAAATTATTAACCTAATTTTTTATTAAAAACCCCAAAGATAAAATACTGCCCCATGCCATATATCTTCAGCCATTATTGAAGTTAGAGACAGCTTTACACAGACAAATGCAGAACTGAGCCAATATGCAATTTTCCCGTGGCACAAGGCTCTTTTTTTGCCCTCCGAGTTCAGCCAATTTGGAGTGAATTCCTCTGTTTTATGAAATCATATCACATTTAGAAAGAGCTTCAGTTACCAGCAAACACATTTACAGTCACATATACACCCTATTATTTTACTATTTTCAATAATTCTTTAGTCTTAATGACTGCAAATACCTCTCACAAACAATAGTAATAAAGCAAAACTGCACACTTGCTTAGAAGTGAGACCTGATGAAAACATTTTCTAAGTTGGTTGCTTACTCAGTGCCTCTTTCAAAGTGAAATATGGGAAGTTAAGAACTTTGAAATCAAGACAAGTCCTTACTTATGAACAAGTGTGTTCTTCAGACCACGAATTAGATGCCTTGCGATAGTTTTCACTCGAGGTGTGAGAATTGCTTGAGAAACATGGAAAGTCCCATAACGACTTCGTTCCTCAAGAGTGGTCTCCAGGAACTGTAACAGTTTGTGCACATTGGTGGTATTAGCCCATGGTGCTGGCATTTTGTTCCCTGGCCACAGGAAGGGATATTCCTCATACAAATTGTAGTGGTAGAATATGAGAACCTATTAGAACAAAGGAAGAAGAAAAAATAAGCAAAAATTCACAACTACCTTATTTATCTTTAAACATGATGTTGCATTAGTTTATGCTTATGCAGTATTTCTGCAGCTAGCATAGCAGTTCAAAGAGGATCAAGTAAAAAGAAGGTGCTCCCAAGTTACAAGTGTCAGTAAATATGCTGCACTGTTACCAACAGAGGAGATCATTTTGGACAGCTCTGATGACAGGATTGCTTCAGGTTTTAAGGGTCAGTTTAAAATGAAGAAGTTGCCTGGAGTATACTGAAACATCATTCAAAGCATTCAGTTGAAAACCATTTCAAAGCACTGTCGGAGAACATTACCATCAGTACTTACGATTGTGGCTGTCTCGCCAGCTTCTGCATAGCCCTTGTTAAGTGGCTAAAGTGTGTCTGGCTGACAGGCGTAGCAGCATTTCACTCACTTACTGGCCAAAGCCAGTCCAGCTGTCAGTAAAATCTTCTCTAAATCACAGGTATGCCTTGTAAAGTGGCTTTATTGGAGGGCAGCACATAAAGATGCAATGCTTTTTATTAGCACCAAAGCTTACAAATGTTTCATTTCAGACCTTAGCACTGACAGCATCAGTTTAGAGGAATTCCTCAAAGCCTCACCTATTCTGAAGTTTAGAACTGGCATGCAGTCACCAAAACTCTGTTCTCAGTTTGTTTATATGCATGTGAACATTTGCCAGAGAGAAGAGGCATTTAATCCTGCCACTACAGATGTGGATGGCTGCCAAGGAGCTAGAAAACTCAGTAGATACCTTAGCCACATTAAAGCTTATATGCTTTGCACTGAGTAGATATACAGCAGCTTATCAAATCCTCATCACCACAAGTCAGCACAATATGCTCTTCCAAAAGAGAAACCATTTGTAAGGAGCCACAAGGCTCTGAGGACATTTTCAATCAAGGAACATGCTTGGGACCATGACACAGTCTAGCCACATTATGGATGGCGCTACATAGCCACAAATAAATGGAGGGAAACATTCAAGCTACATGAAGGAGGCCCTCCTGGGCTTTAAACTGGCTGTCAGCAGCATCCTTTGGCCAGTACTACCGAGTGGGAGCCACAGACAGCTTCTCCATTTACAGCTTAACTTTCCAGGTCTGAAAAACATTACTTATCCTTTCCCTACCTGGTGTTTCTTCTCCCACATGTACTGTAACGTCACATACTCTACACATTCAACAGAACAAAGTTTCGATCCAAAGGCTGAGCGGATCCTGTTGATCAAGAAGTAGTGATGGCTGTCATCCATGGCATAGAAGTGATTGAAATCCAAGAAGATTACCTCCTTGGGGTGCTGCTCAAGAAAGGTGTTTATCTCCTTCAGGCCATCCCATACTTTGATACCAAACAAGCCGTGTATGAAGTAAATCTCTTGTCCTATTTCGCCAGGTTTGGAAGATACACGAAGATCAAAATATCGGATCCCACCTTCCAGCTGCTCTTTAAAAGTCAAATTTTGAGTCACTGACCATTTCTTCATTATCTTTTTAATCAGAGAAATTCTGGCCAAACGTTTGATGGCTGTGGCTTGGTCTGGTCCCACAGGAGATTTCTCATCAACCCAATAGCTGAAAGAATCATGTGACCCTACAAACAAGAGAGAAGAATATCTAATTTTAGAAAACTGACCCCTCCAAAACACATATCCCCTCATGTCCTGAAAAAGGTCCTACATTAGTGGTAGGGTTGCAGAAGAGTTACGCTCAAGTGTGCATCTTTCAGACTATCTTCTACTTTAATCCTCTCTAACTGTACAATACAAGCTACGCTTAAGGTTCTTGGTTTGAAATGTTTTCCTGTGCAAGCTCCCAAAGTCAATGCACTCTGAAAATTATAACCATAGGGTAAACATCAGTGGTAAAGGAAGCTTCCTTCTAAACTTCTTTCCTTTACAACATGTCAGTCTACCTCCAAAGCTTTCATGGAGTGTGTGGTACATCACCAATTTGAGATGATACTCCATCTTCATTGAAATAATCTGAGTATTTTCATTCTGTCTAGTAAACCTAAGCATGACCTAATGCACTAAAATAGCTGAAACAGATATATTATTCATGTGATGAACAAAGGAATCTGGACATGCATGTGCCTTACCAGCATATCTCACTTCAGTCCTAACGTGGTAAATAAATGATCAGCAGTTTGAATTGTGGGCAATGGTTGGTTGAACATAAAGATGGAACAATCAAGTACACCACCAGTTACTCTGTGGTTCAACAACAAACTCACAATAAACAACTTCATGAACATGTGTTATAACCTGGCAGTGGCTTTCACTGACCACAAATATAGTCATTCTAAAAATCACAAAGAAAGACTAAAAATCAACATTGCAAGTCTCTACTGAAAAATTGCATGTCTGACAAAGCTGTAACACAACCTGCACTGTGGCAAGGAAGTTGCATCTCCAGCATAAAATTTCTGCCTACTAAAATATCCTCTAACTAAAAAAAATCAGTAGTAATTAGAAACAAAACCGAAAAATAACAAGACTCCTTCAAAATAGCAGCTTCAGAGTCAATGAAAGATCCCTAGCTCAGCCAAGTTGGTAACAGAACAGAGTAATAGGGTGATATATCTCAGTTTACACTGTACTAGTGCTACATAAAGCAATGATGGGAAGAAGGTGATGTACCACAGACTGATCAGGTATTTCTAACCATTTACACTAGGCACCAGCATTCCTGCCAAGAAGCTGCAACTGCTCCAGGCGCTACTTCCCTGTGAAGTCTCAGCCAGGAAAAACATTACAGGAGCTCTAACAGCCTCACTTGCTTCCTGCACGCTTATTTTGCTGAAGTACAGGGGTAAGCAACCTCACCTGAAGCCTAGTCACCACAAGCAACTCCTTTTCCAGCTGCCTCAGGGGGTACAGTGACATCATGCTGTCAGCATCTGCATTTTCCCTTCCTGCATGCTCTATGTTTCTCACCCCTGCTTCTGGGACTACACTTTCCTAGAACTTCCTCCTCTACCTCAGTCTGCAACTCTTAAAAAACATCCCTAATTTGTCATTTCTGATTTTAAGAAAACATTTGAGGCATGCATAGCCTCCTTCACCCAAACTTTTTACTTGCACCAGTCTTCAAATGAGAACTGGTATGCATTTCCTGTGATGCAAGGCCAGCAACATAATCAAGATTATGATCTCAAATTATTTTTGTCAGGGTTTTTTAATCCAGCTGCAGGTACAGACAGTGCAGAGACCAAACAGAAGCTCACAACAACCTTAAATGCACTCCTTCTCCATGGATTCCAACTAGCTTGAAAGTACTGAAGATGAAATGTGAAGGCTAGCTTACAGATTTCACAAATGAACACTAAAAAAAAATCTGATCAATTCCACAGTCTCTGTAAAAGCATACCTCTTCTGTGGCTTTCCATTCAGTCTCTTAGAAACAAGTGACTAGTAACAAAAAAAAGCTGTTTTCAAAAGATGTCAGCTTACAAAGCTGTTTGCTTGCTGGGATAGCTACTTAAATAAATAAATAAACCTCACATATGTTTAAGCTTCACACACCTTCCTGTACAGCAGAATGAGTCTTTCCAGTTTCTATAATATTTGGAAAGAAGACTTCAGTTACAAGGAGCTTGTCTTCTGCTGCTGAGTAAGTAACTTTGCACAAAGTAGTTATGGGGCTTTTTCTTTGTATGAGTGTTTGTTTGGGTTTAAATTCTCAAGTCTATCAATTTTCATTTCTTCCTCTATTTAGGTCACTGTAGAAAATTGTTTAACATGCTACAATAAGGCAATCAGAAATACTTTCTCTTCATTTTAACTAAGACTGTGCATCAAGAGATCTGTCTACAGAAGTCACTCACACCATTATGATCTCTCAGACATTGTCATTGATAAATATGACTTGAAGGAATGACAACTTAATCAGGTACAAAATATATTGTCAACTCAGAGTCGTCTAAGCAAATCAGAGTGAGTCAAGAAAGTTTGTTTCCTTAAGTCTCATCACACACTTTACAGCTCCTTTACAGCACTTTCCTTTGCAGATTGCCACATACAAGGCACATTTAAGGATATAAATAGCAAATTTTTCCTTGCACTATCAAACCAATTTCTACTTATAGCTAGAAAACAAGAAGAAAACAAGCCACATGGATAATGATTTCTTCAACAAATACCTTAAGAACTGTGCTCCTTATCAGAGCAGCTATTTGAGAAACTCAGCTGTGTCGTGCTGCTTATAGACATGATCCTGAAAACTCCTAACCTATGGCTCTGCTTAAAAGCCTAGGACTTGGACTTCTCATTCACAAGGTCAACATGCAAAATTACATATAACCAAACAGAATATGAGGTGGATCATCTAAAAAGCCCAAGCTCTCCTTTTCAGTTAGTAGAAGACCACCTCCTAAGCAGGACAGGAAGTACTATCAATATCGAGTCTGGAAAAACACAACAGAAGTTCAAACAGATTTTCAGTGGGCATTTACAGAAAGCCACACAAGTGAGAAGTAGCTATGCGAAGCCTGAATCAAGAACATTTTTACATCAGTAAGCAAAAAGCAAACTGAAAATCTGAAGCAACGACATTGGATGCTTGTTGGGCTGAGAGATAAGAGCTAGGTGAGGATCCACATCATCCACTGGGCCCTTCTTTAATTTAAGATCACTGTTATGTTACCAGCTCAGCCACTGGCTTTTAATATAGCTTAGCTGTGGTGTTTAAGCTATACACTAAGCTGATCGCATCATGTAAAAATAATCCCTGCTCTCCTTCACTCCTATCCCTAAACTCCCTCTGTCGCCACTCTGGCCACTCTGTAGCCATGACACAAGCCAGACTGGCTGCTGATTCAGCCTGATCTCTCTTAAAAACCAATCCCACAAACTAAACCAATCCAGTCCTGTACAGTTTCAAAGGTAAAGGTCAGAACTCGCATCAGAAGCAAACTGGCCCCATCTTGTTAGCAGCTCAGTGGTAGAGCTGCTAACTACATTGTCAATTAAGGTTTAACACAAGGACGTGTGAAGGTAAATCAGTCACTGCAACATTGTATAGTGCAGTTGCTAAGCAGAGGAACCATCACAAATGTTTCCATGACATTGACAGAGAGTCTTGCCTGTGTATGGAAAAAAAAAAAAATTAAAAAAACCCCACTTTTGGTCTATGTTTCCCCCACCTAAATGGTATAGGTCTCTCTAAAGTACTCTGACCACCTTGTGAGGAGAAGATAAAACAGCTCAAGAAGTCTCATCAGCAAAACATTTCAGGTAATATCCAGCATATTAACAATAAGTAACACCTGTATTGACTCAATAAATCATTCTTTAAACGCAATGACTGTGAAAAAAACATACTCAGAAAACTCAAGAAACTTAGTCTTTGTTGTCCTTTAGGCAGAGGCCAGACCCCTAGTCTGAACTGCCTCAAGCACATGTTCTTGCAGTACACTTTCTAGAGTCAATACACATGAGCATGGATTAGCATTCAAGATTGCAAACCTTACTGAGCTGCTCAAGTGACAAGGCATCAGCCTAGTGCTCAGCCCTTCCTGGAAAACAAGCTCGGCACAGGAAATAGAACAAAGAGATATGATCTGCTAATCGCTTACAACAGGCTAAAGATGCATAGTAGGAAGCAGCAAGCATGAATTTTAAGCATGAAAGTCAGCACACTCCAAGGAAAAAGTTAGGGAACTGCTAATCAGCTGGCAGCTCTTACAGAGATGTTCTATTTTGGTTTCATTTCTTTCATTTGATTAAGGTTGGAGGCTTCAAGAAAACGCACTCACATGTATCAACACCCAGATATTTAACCATCAAGGGCTATAATATGATTAGAATTATAGTGAAGGGCTATCTTCCAAACACTAGATTGTTAAAATGATGGATAATTCTCTTCATTTCTTCACTTCAGCAAGTGCAACTGTGGATTAATTTTTATTAATATAATTAACCCCCTTTTTATCCTCATTATGTTAATTTCTCAGGTTAATGGAGAAGCGTTCTACTTAAAATTCAATCTGTATGTTAAATAGATTGTATTTCACTGTTCAGGATAATTTCTTTGATGAAGCCTTTGTGCTAATTGTTAGAAAGCAGTCTTTTATTGTCATATCTGCAGCTAAGTTGAACTTTCTAGTGTGTCTATTTGTTATGCTACTTAATCACAGATAGTCAAATTAACTCATGTTGTAGCTCAAAAAAAAAAACGGCAGTAATCCACAGAATGTTATTAAGTCTTGTATTTCAGCAATTACTAGCTATATCACTTTGTATTATCTTTTGTTTCCACATCAGTACTTCCTCCGTATAAAGTTGAAGCACAGAGATTGGAATCAGCATAATTTCACCAACCCCTGTGTCCTTTTGCAAATCCGGTAAATTTCCCTTCAAGGGATGGCAAGTTGCAGAGACCTTCGAACACTGAACATAAGAGGAAACTCCTGTTTATTTAGATACAAGCATGTCTACAGTTACTTGTCTGCTTGGTTGCAAGGCCATGGACTAGCCAGAAGAAAGTAGTTGAAGACTGTTGCTTCTGCAAAGGTCTGTCTAGTTGAGAAAAGGAAAGCAGAAAAGCAGAAGAGTCCACCGTCAGCAAGTTTAACTACATCAGATTAATTTGTTTTCATCTTCACATTAGTGGAATATTAATAGGATTAAAAATTGAAAAAACCTCTTTGGATATGTTAAACATTTGTAAAGCAGCAAGGTCAACATACTGTTCCAATCCAGTAAAGCATTAAAAGATCAATTATGGACAAAGAATCACCCTAGCTGTAGCAACTCCAAACTTCTTAGAGCAAGTGTCGCTCATTACACAAAGCACATTCCCCATACATTACAGAACACTGCACATGACACAGCATCACCTTGCCAAGACATCCAAAAGGACAGTAATCAACTTCCAAAAAAACAGGATGCAAGTGTTAGCAAGTTAAGGCTGTCCCACAAATGTTCCTCTAAGTAAAATGTCCTGTGTGTATGAGGATTGAAAGAAAAACAGGAAAAACAACGAGTGCCTCAGTGCCCAGAAGTCCTCAGGATTCAGGTCATTAGCAAGCCAGATTTTCTAATCAGGAGATTAACATCTTAAAAGGTCTTCAGTAATGAAAAGCAGATCGAATAGTTGATATGAACTTGCCCAACAGAAGGAGGAAAGGCAGACTTAAATATCTTACTGATAATTACCTAAAACTATCAATATGAGTATATTTTAACAGAATTCTAAAAAAAAACCTTTAGGTATTCTTTATACAGTCTCATTAGGGAGGATAAAGCCTAGTAGAGACCAAATCCTCTTAAGAAAACTTCCTCTCCCTGTCAAAGAATTACCTCAATTTCCTCTGACTGACCCTTTCACAGTGAGAGCTGCAGTCAAGGGGCAAATAAACAGGGTACAAAGGGAAAGGGAAAAAGGGATCGATGAAAACTGTCTTGGATACAGTATCACCTGTTAATTCACTGCTCTTTCCAGGCAGAAGTCTGTTTGGCACTGCCTGCAGTTAGTGCCACTAAGGGGTTTTTTTTTTTAGTAATTTAGCAATTGCTTCCCACTCAGCTGTCAACATTGCAAAATTATGAAGTGGCAGCACTTCTCTACTATTTCAAAGCCTAAACAGACTCACCTGCTCTGAAAAGAACAAAATCCCTTCAATTTGGAGTCATACATTCCTCTCTTGTGACCATTCAGAAATGTGTGTACCAAGGAAGGGCTCATTCTGTTCTGAGAAAGCTCTATGGGGATTTATTTATTTACATTACATAGCACTACTACTTTCTTACCTCTTTTCTGGAAGAGCAGGCAAACTGGAACTTGTACACAACAAAGGAGAGCAACAACCATTTACATCATCATTATGACTGTTTTTGATATTTGAAGCAGAACTTTAGCATGTTCTGCACTCAATTCCCAGGCAATCCAGTCACTCCCTAGGGCGCACACATTTTATTTTTGTTTTTAAAAGGTTTTGCTGATGAAAAAAATTGATATCTACATATGCTGCCTTAAGAAAACTTTGTGGCATTTCCAGAATAAGTTGGTTTGGCTAAACAAGATGACAATGGTCCTTTGAAGAGGATAAACCTTAAGATCTGAGGCTGGCTGTTCAAGGGACAGACCCAGAACAGTTACTTCACTGTTTGCAGCACTAGTTCCTCACACAGGGATGTATAAGAGGAATACTTTGTTACCTGGGAAGAGTGGAACAGCTTCCATTAGATATTCTCATCAGCAGAGCTGCGCAGACAGTTTAATAGTCCCTCCCTAACAAAAGTTAAGCTTGGCTACTACAATGAAAGAGACAACCAAGGTAATAAAATAACTTGTCCCTTCAAGAAAAGATAATCCTGAAAATTCTGCTTTTAGAAATCATATCCAACACCATCATACTTATATAGATGCTTTCTTCTAATGGTTATCATCTCATTGGTAGATGCCAATTAAACTGTGATGGAACACAAAACCTAGTGAATCAGAACATTAACCTGACTTATTTCCATCCTCTGAGCTTTAACCTAACAGATGGCTGGCTTAGGCAATCCGATAATCCTTTTAATTAGGACTCCAAAGGAGAACTGTTTCTGAGGAGAAAGCAGTCTTCAGCTCACCATGGCTTGTCCCTTCCAAAGCTGCATCCATAGCACACACCAGCACCTGAACAAAGAAACAAGAAAGCTGCAGCACTAGCAAGTCAGCAGCTCGCCTCAGCATCCTGCAGGCAAAGAGAAAAAACGAAAATCCAACATGATCCTACAGTCCAGTTCTTAATTGGACAAGTCTGCCACTTCTTTTAAGAACCACTTCAGTTTGGCTCAATCAACTAGAAGTTAAGCAGCTCACAGTGCTTTTGGTGAACAGTCACAGTGCCAGGAGAGAAGAGCCAGCAGGTGGGGACGGTGAGCAGAAGGCATCCAGGGCCCCACCACCTCCATGTGTTACTCGTGTGTCTGACACGTGAGCACAACAATAACCTAGCAGTCACACTAGGGCACCATGCAGTCATACACAGCAGTCACACCCCTCACACTTTGCATTCCCCCTTTAGACTACACTAAATACTTGACTGGTAACGCTGCTCCTCATTAAGACCACCATCTAGCATTCTTTGTAAAGTTTTGTTTTCCAGGGCTGATCATTTTGTAGGACTTTGATCATAATGTAAAAAGTCAAAACTGGAAAGTGGTGCTGTATCTCCAGAAGCTGAGAAGCTGAGACATTTCTCTGACTCAAGCATCTAGTTAATTACAACACTACAATAGTTACTTAGAATCACAGAATGTTAGGGGTTGGAAGAGACCTTTAGAGATCATCTAGTCCAACTCCCTTGCAGAAGCAGGTCCACATACATCAGGTCACACAGGAATGCATCCATGTAGGTTTTGAAGACCTCCAGAGAAGGAGACTCCACACCCTCCCTGGGCAGCCTGTGTCCGGGCTCCCNGACACAAGACTCTAGATGAGGCCTGACCAGCGAAGGTAGGGGGGGGGGGGGGGGGGGGGGCAGAACCTCCCTGGTCATACTCTAAGAAACATAAGTAGTTAAAAGGAAACAAAACTGGACAAGCCATAGTGCTATGAATTATCAGTGTGCAAGTGTAAGAAACAAACATGTTGGTCTTCTCCAGCAAGTCCTTTAAACAGCTGATTTACTTCAAAAAACAGACTAGTGAAACCATTGCAGTTTTTCCTTACGTTACATTTCTCCAGGAAAATAAGACTACTAACAGATGCAAAATAAGAAGTGACCAAAGAAAGTAATAAGCATCATAGTTGTACATTACTCCACACATTAAACCACCTTGAGATTAAACAAATCTTATACCATATCCTGTCAAAGGCCATATTTACAATAAAAATGTTCAAGAGTTCATTTTTCAACCCACATTCAAAGAGGACTAATCTGGAGTATAATTAAGAGAAAACCCTCTGGGGTTTCACACAAGGTCACCACTTGTTGGAGGTGATTAATTTTGTTGGCTTTCTTGATAACATTTTAATTATCTGATATTTGGCAATTTCTCACTGCAAAAAATTCCTTCTCTTATGTCATTGCACAGAAAAATCTCATCTTTTTTTCCTTGGACAAGACTATACTGTTTTAGTATTTTGTCTAGAGTTTTTGCCACAGAAACAACAGAAAAGCCCAAACTCAGTAACTGATAATACTCAAACTCCAGAAGACAACTCTGAATTTTTCAAAGTCTCTATTTTAAGCACAGAGTTAAATCAGCATGTAAACACCGAACCAGTATACTTCATGAAATGCCCACCTTTAACATTATTTGTTACCAGGTTGTTCTGGGGATTGAGCAAAACACTACTATCTCTGCCCTCAGGTAGCACATCTCACACCATACTTAACAGCTGTTGCAGCAGATATGCTTGCAACAAACAGAGCAGTGGAATTCTGTGTAGACGCTTTAGCTTCTTATAAGAAACTCAATTTCACACTTATAATATCATGCAATAAATTAAAAGTAAGCAGTTTCTTTTCTGTGTATGTCATCAATTCCTTAATGTCTCATTTTCAAAGCAGGACAGCATTACTGAAACAAATAACTTCCTTGGCTTCTCTGATACAATACTGCATGTATGACATTTGTAAGTGATGGCCATAGCAATGTACCTAACGCAATCTATATCATAACATACTGCAAAGTTTCACTGCTCTTGTGCTGCTGCAGTAACAACAACTCAAAATCAACAGATGCTTGAATTTTACATGGACATTGAACTTCCCTTCTGTCTTCCTTTGCTGTTCAAGTGAACAGGGTTACAAGAAACAGTTTTGCAACTTTCAGGGTAGGAGAGGGTGCTACTTTTGACTAAAACTTGGCATTTCAAGCGTTCTAGTTCGCAATACAGCTGTGCATGATGTGGTGCTCCACAGAACGTTACCCCTTCTAGGGAAGTGTCTCCATGAGTCCTCTAATAATACATAACCAAAGGGTTTTGACAAGTTAAGGCACTACCTTAAAAATGAAGCCTGCATTATTCTACAAATCAGGGGTGCATTAACCCGTGTGCAGATGCTCAAGTCACACAGAGGATGGAGATATTTTATTATGTGAACGTGCATGAACGGGTGCCTGTCCCAAAACAGCACTCACCATAGTCCCAAAACTACAGCTACTTATACTGACAGCTTCTACATTTTCCATACATTAATATGTATGCAATAATAGTCCACTAAATGATTGGTTAAAAGTTCTTTGCCTGGCATGTAAATTAAGACGCATGCCCACTTCGCCTTTTCTGCCTTCCTCTTTGGAGTCTGAGGTGTAACTGGAGTTGGTGGTCCATGAGTCAGTGGTCATCATCCTCCCCTGCCATAGTTATCTAGTTTCTTCATGGTTTGGCAAGCATAGACAGTTCATCACAGTCTCTTGATTCTACTTCCCATTAATCCTACTCAGGTTTCTGCTTTTGACATGCATATGCAATAGTGAATTGTTTCCAGCTTAACTGCTGTTCCTATAGTTTTTCCTCACAGATTTGTTCTTTAGACATTTCAACATCACCCGTGCCACTAACAACCAGACTAATATCCAATTTCAGAATGAGTCGCTCCAGTAGCTGATCCTAAAGTCTTCCCTATTGACACCTACAACCAATACTAGACTTCTAATTCTTTTTGCCATTTACAGATGGAAATGCAGGTTTATCTCAAGTTCAGGGTCCTCAGTTACCTTCCTTGACTTTCTTGTCAGTTTACCTATACCTAAACCTGAAGCGATGACATTTACTCTTGCCATTTCCTTAAACCAGTACCTCTGTGCAAGAGCTGTGATTTTGTTATTTTAAATTTAGTTGGACAAGGAGAGGAAAAAAATTACATTATTTTAGTATCTTCAGGGAACCATCATACCTGGGATATTTCATAACCACGCTGTATTCTTTCTGCTCTGACAAACCATACACGAGTTCATATTTCCCTTTGATGAACCTCCAGTTCCCACTGTCAACATACACAAACCTTCCTCCCTACCTACTTTAGGCTTTGCTTAAACAACCAGAGAGATCAAGACCTCCAGAGGTCACAGCTACCTTCCCCCCGCCCCTGCCTCGCTCTAATGAAAACAAGCCAGCAGACGGATGAGAGATTCACAGCTGTATTTACAGGAGATTCAGCCCTCCTCCCTCTCCTGTAACGGACGGGATTCACGTTCGCCCTTACTCCTAAATGCGTGCCCAGATCCCGTCTGACATTGGAGACAGGCTTTCCGCACGTTCGCTGCGATTCACCGGCGCCTCGGGCCGTGCCCACGCACTCGAGGGGCGCCTCGCTGAGGGCTGACGCGCCGCCGCTACGGAGGCGACCGCCGTCAGCAGCAGGCCCCGACCCGGCGGCCGCACGCCCTACCGGCGGGACAGGCCCCGGCGCCGCCGGCACCCAAACGACCCCTCCCTTCCCTCTCTCCCCGCTGCGCCACACTACCCTACCCGGGATGGCCAGGTGGGACAGCGGGTAGGAGCGCAGCGCCGCCGGCAGCGAGCCCATCCAGTCCGCGTTGCTCTCCGCCGCGGCCCCCGCGGCAAGTCGCCGCCTCCGCCGGCCGCCCTCTCTCCCGGCCGGCGGCCTCATCGCCGGCCTGCGGAGCGGGGCGACGGCCGGAGCCGGCCAGACCGGGCGGCAGCGAGACAGAGTCACAGCCACACACGGCCACCTGGCCCACCCCTCCCTTACGTAACAGGTGCGGCCCCGCCGGGTGCCGTGTCGTCGCAGCTTCCCGGCGAACAGCCATTGGCTGGCGGCTGCCTGCCCCGCCCCCGGCGAGGCGCGGCGCGGCGCGGCCCCGCCCCGGCAGTCGGGCACGAGTCGCTCCGTTCCGTGCGTGAGCGGCAGGTGGAGGTAACAGCTGGCCCCAGCGCGTGGAGCCGGGACAGCGTCTCTGCGGCTCAGGGGAGGGGGAGCGCGGTCTTGGATTGGAGAATACTCTGTTCAGTTCTGGACCCCTCACTGCAAGAGGGATTTTGGGGTGCTGGAACGTGTCCAGAGATGGGCAACGAAGCTGGTGAAGGGTCTGGAGAACAAGTCTGATGAGGAGCGGCTGAGGAAGCTGGGAGAAGGGAAGGCTGAAGGGAGATATGATCACTCTCTACAACTAACTGAAAGGGGCTTGTAGTGAGATGGTGGTTGGTCTCTTCTCCCGAGTAACAAGTAATAGGACATGAGGAAATGGCCTTGAGTTGCGCCAGGGGAGGTTGAGATTGGAGATCAGAAAGAATGCTTTCACCGAGAAGGTGGTTAGACACTGGAGCAGGCTGCCTAGAGAGGTGCTGAGGGATATGGTTTAGTTTAGTGATGAGCTTGGCAGTGTTAGGTCAGTGGTTGGACACGATAGTCTTAAACGTCTTATCCAACAAAAATGATTCTATGATTCTGTAAGTGCCAGCTGAGGGCCTCAGTGTCCTCTTGCTGTAAGTGGCACTGCAGAGGGCTCTTACAGCCAGCTAAAATTCAAATTCCTCCGAGCCAGCTGGCTCTCCTTTCACTGTTGATGGCTCCAGCAGTGAAGGTTTGCATATAGCCATGGTTTCCTATTACTGTACTGCAATGATGCTACACTGTTGGGGAGGTGCTCAGCTATTCCACCTGCATGCATCTGTGCAGGCACTCAAGCACACGCAGCTACCCTGCACACAGAGCTACCCTACGTGTGCCAGGAAATGCTGGGGAGCTTGGGTTCTCATGCTCACTGCACTATAGCACCAGAGAAGTTACCCCAATATAAAGTGCCTGTGGCCAGGGTCTTACAATGTTGAGTGATCAGAAAGTGTATAAGCTGGAACAATTTACGCACTGTGCCTGATGAGTCAACACCACAGCAGAAGATTTAAGGATCAAGATGCATCAGCCTCCATCCCTTCCACGTGCTCTCCCAGCAACTTCTTATTCCTGACGCTCACATGTGCACATTCTGCCTTAACACTGCATTTTACTGTCACACAAAGCATTTTGTCCAAAACAATTTATGAATTTGCCGTGACACATGAAACAAGTTCTCTTAAGATGTGCGTGGTTTTTTTTCTCCATGGCATTATTACATATGAAAGAATAATATTTTGTAAGTTCTCTTCTTAACTGCTTGTACAAATATGAACAAATGTACTATTTCCATACTCTTAGCATAGGACCTAGAGGTGACTAGATACACAAAATTAAAGTTTATTCCATCATACTGTGGTGGAAAAAAATAATGTTGATCTGAAAGGTAATCTTTCACTTTCAAATGACTAAAGGCTGAATATTAAATAGTAAGTGTATATGTTTCTGAGTCCTCTGTTTTGCCTGTAGGAAACATTTTAAAATAAGTACTTTTTATTTAAATAGTATTTAAAATATTATTTTTCATTTGACTTGATAGCGTTTGCACATTATTCATAGAACATTTCATTTAACACAGAGTAAAACTGCTAATTGAACTACGTATTTCAAGCAAATATAAACTTAAGGTATTTGTAAAGATGTATTTTCACCTAATACAACCAGAATCCCTCTCCTTCCATAAATTTGCATTTTCCTTTTCAAGGAAAGGAACAAAGGCATTTTGCTTTAGAGTTTTGATACTGTACTATCTTTAAAAATAGTGCAATTTCACTAATATGCTTTCAGAAAGAATTCCTAAGCCAAGATTTCTCACTCTCAAGGACAAATAAGGTTTGATACGCAATCACCTGTCCTGCAGACCTGCTCTCCCCTCCCGTTAAAACCATCTAGTACACTTGGCTCTGGTGTGGAAGAGAGCAGGCCATACTATGCAAAGCCATGGGCATGGGATCATAAGCATTTTCTCTTGTAATGAAATTCATATATTGAACCAAAAGGAGGATTTCCAGTAATTACACTACTGGTCCATATCCGTGCAAGTTTATTTTCTTTAAATCATCACCGTACTTCACTCTCTTTCTTGTGCTTCCACCACCACAGCTTGGGACTACCAAGCAGGCCAGTGCATCTGAACTCCTTATCTCACAGTTGGCAACCAGAGCTGTTTAAGTGTAGCAAAGGGGCAGCTGTTTCAAGAGGGCTGATATGTTCTTGAGGACGTCTTTGTGTCTTTGGCGGAGTATGTGCCTGTGACCAGTGAAACTGTAAACACCAAAGATGTAGTCTAGACCCAAAATGGACAGTCCTTGCCAGGCTCTGTTCTGCATTTCCTGTCTTTCAGATGGGATAAAGAAGGTGGAGTGTGTAACAGCACACAGTGGAGCCCGAAGGAGTGGGGTGTGCTCTGATGTGGGAAAAGGAGTCTAACTGCCACTGCCTTGGGCAGTAGCCTCTACCAGGAGAGTAAGTTTTAACCATCCTATGCTGCCAGATCAGCTAGAAAAGGGAGGGGCTAAAGTTGGAGTATGGAGAGTCTCAAACTCTCTCCCTTCACAGCTTCCCAAAAGTCTCTGACTCTTTGCCATCACTTTTTAATAGTACCAGAGCAGATGACAGCACCAGGGCACTTGAGTGCTCCCACAGCACAGTGACTTCCTTGTTCATTCACCGCTAGTTTCACCATCCTACGCTGTGGTGTGCAGCATGGCTTTTACGGTTAAAGGGGCTTCTGGGCCTCCAGGATGCAAGGACATTTAAACTCTTCGGGCTGACAATAGCCAGAATAACCAGAATGGGAGGAGGAGGAGGTGCATCCATACAGCACTGCAGGGTGAGACTTCAGCTGTGAGCATCAGATGCGATGCACGGATGCTTGCCAGAAGTAACCACGAGCAGAATTTTCTTACAGTCCAAAAATCCTTCCAGTGCTTTTTCAGAAATGAAGAGCATTAAAGTGCCCATTCCTTCTTCCCCCAAAACCTCAGCCTCTTTCCATCTCCAAAAAACTCTGCAATTTTCTTCTGTAATTGGTACCAAACCCTGCAATGATGAACATTAATTGTGATGGCCAGAGGGAACAAATGTGTATTAATAATGCAATTTTATTTTCCACAGACTAAACCCACAAATTATCTCAGGTCTTGTCGCTTGAGACTGTTCAAATGCTCCATTTCAAGCTTGTGTTTAAATGACTGCAAAAATGAATACCTCAGCAGGCAGAAAAAACATCATACTGTCAACAGTTTCTTTAAATTCTATATCAAGGTCAGCAAGTTGTTGTATTTTTCCATGTTGCTGGAGCATTTGCATATGAATTAGCAGTGAGGATGGCCTGACCAAAACTTTACTATATATTTTTTCCCCACGGATTATATAGCTGTATTTATGCCTTATGTGGATTTACTGAAAGAGCTCAGCTATTCCCTCGTGCCTTGGTGCAGAGTACAGGCTAACGTCATGGGCAGCACAGACAATCCAGAAGCTCAAATCCCATTCCCATACTCCTAACCCTCCTATTTTCAAATACGTAGTAGAGACATGAGCTGTGCGGATCAGGCTGATGCTATTTCAGCACTGAGGCATATGGTTTTCGCTGTTAGCCAATTCCAAACGCACAAATGTGGTTTATTTCAATTTTAACACGTGGCTCTTGGGCTGCCATAGACAGACTAAAAAACCAGAAAAATGAACTTTAAGAAAAGCTTTACAGCAACTGGAACCAAATTGGTAACATCAAGGGCTACAGGGAGCTTAGTGTCCTTCTCCTCACCATGCTGAATACCCTAATAACACACCTCTCATCATTCAACCAGGTTGCATTGCTACTGTTAAAAAGCTTTCAGTTAAAGTTAATGTTTTCAAAATTTTCCATTTCAGGCCAAAATCTTCAGTGCCATGTAAATTCCAAATCCTTACATGCAATTTATCAGCTGACAATAGATCAAATAAGTTATTGAAACAGCTCTTGTGTCATTCGCTTATTTTAAAGGTCACTTCGCTATTGATGAGAAGAAAACTGCAGGATTCACTCTCATAGAGAGCAGCTAATTGCTCAACATTTCATGTAAGTATACTCAGACTCTTCCAAGCTGTTCATTACCATTTTTACCCTGCCTGTAATAGAATTATTTAACATTTAAAACCACCAGACACACTCGATCACAAAGCTCAGCAGACATCGCTGCATTTAAAATGCCGCTTCCTCAAGCCCAGTAGACCAAATAGCAGTGTTCATTTCCCATTTTACATCAAGTCAGAAAAACACCATGACTGTCACAGTGCTTTTTGTATCTCCTAACTCCACTGCACATACTTAAATGTCTATCATGTAATACAGCCTTTGTAATACTGACTTCCCCCCCTTTTTCTGTCCACCACTCGTTGCCTCAGTGTCAGTTCGTATCAATGCATTACCTGCTTCCCTCCCTCTCGCCTCTGTTTGTTTGTTTCTTTAATCCAAGCTTTGGCAGCTGCGAGTCTCTCTTTGACAATACAGAGCCATTCAATACTTCATTTACACCACATGGGGGTGTTTCAAGCTGTGTAGGGTGCCAGAGTTAATTTGGAAGTCCTGTTTGGAAAGGAATCGAGGAGCAAACAGATACATTTTAGATTTTCTTTTTTTTCCTCACTGATTAAAAATCTTGCCAGGGCAATGCCACACAGGAAGGAGTCTTTTCAAAGGAAAGAGATGAGGTATCGTACACTAGAAAACAGATGGAAGAGGAGTTTTAAGGACATAATCCGATGTTCCCTGAATTCAAATAATCTTTTCTGAGGACTTCCCTGAGCTTTGTTTTGTCCTTAAGGAATCATTTAAAATATAATATGATTTCATATTATTCCATTGGAATCTCCTTAGACAGGATTAAGTAATCATTATCTCCTTGCAGAGCTTTTTAGAAGCTTTCCGTTGGCTTATTGCTCAAAGTTAATTGCAGAATCGGGAAGAATTACTAACATGAACAACATAAACAAAACAAAATTTCACCTTCATATACTGCTTCTTCTGGAGAAACACAATTCTTTCTAATGGTTGCCTTCTCTGATAAGTGGTGGCTTTAAATCTAGCAAAGACTAGTAACCGATATCCTGTTCTGGTTAGTAGGTATAATTTCTGTACATAGCTTTTAAAAACAAACATATACATTAAAATGAAGCTGGAGCACTTCACAAAGCTTTCAACCAGCTACGATGAGGAAAATATTTCCCTAAAAGAGAAAACTATATGAGCATGTCTTAAGATGGACTGTTTCCCCAGGAAATCCCACACGGCAAAGCCTATTATCAGCAAGTGTTAACCGATGAGTCTGGCTCTGAGATCATTGGAAACTCTGTGCTCTCCCACAGCCTGTCCCCAGGCACTGCCATGCTATCATCTGCCTTGCCGTGACTGGAGCACAGTGGTGCTTCTTAAATAAACAAGCCAAGCTTCATCAATTTACAGGACCAAAAGGTGCCTTGTAAGAAAATCCATTGCAATAGTGTTTAAAAAAAAATGCAGGTTTCAGAGTGAGGCAAAAGGTACTTCAGCAGGATTAAGGCTTGGTGGGATGGCTGTCAGACTTGCCAGCAGCAGGGCATCCTCTAAGCTCATAGCTGACCTTTGCTCTCAGAGAGGTGGAAACCAGGCAGAGGCTAAGGATGCCCACCTGCCTCACACACCACTGGGGCTTGGGGCTGGCAGCCTTTCCCCTGTCCGCCATTGGCAAGGCCCAGCACTGCTTGGACTCAGCTGGCAGAAACAGAGATTGTGGAGTGCTGGGAAAAGTCACTCACTCCACTGAAGTCCTCAAGCCCAGGCAGTGACTTCACAAGGCATGTTGGTAACTGAAAACAAATACTGCAAACAAATTTATTGCTTTTAACCTTTTCCTCACCCCGTGCAACTTTTACTGTCTCCCCAGAAGCAGATGAGAACCACTTGTACGCAAAACCACCTTACTGCTTAGCTTTCAAGGATGTATGTTGCCTTTATGGCTAAGTAACGCACACATTAAAGGCCATATAGAGCAGACCCAGCTAATTTCAAGTAGTAACATTTGTGTTATATATGACCTCAGATTCTGACTCAGGTCTTTTTTATGGGTTTTATTGTGTCATGGATTTGCATTTAGCAATGTAAGACTCAAGACTCTTAAAAACAAAATCTTTTCTATACCCACATAGCAAGATTTAAATGCTTTGGCCTTGTGGAAAAGCTTTTATCTGACATTCCTGTAGCCATCTTCAGGCATCTGGTAACTTGATCTGGGCTAGATTATTCCAGGGTTGACAGAACACAAGTCCAAGCTGAATTACTTAAGCCTGCATACTAGTACAGCTGATGCCTGAAATAATGGCTTGAGAGGTTGTTTTCTTCTCTTTAAATTAAATCAGGGCCCAATTTTGAACCTAATCACAGTTCTTGAGTAAGTATATGTTCCATGCTTATCCTGGTGAGGCGCAGATGAAGTCAAACAGAAGTGTAAACTGTCCTTCACTCAATTTAGCTGCAGAAAATTGGAAAGAGGGGGGCTGGCAGGTGGGGACTTTCTCCTTCTCTGCCCAGATCCCACATTGATGGCTACCCCTGTCTCTGCGCCCTCTCTGGGGCTAGAAAGGGAGAGAGGGGAGGACGTCCTCCTCGTCCCTCGTCCCCGGGACACCCCGTTGGCGCTCCCCCTTGCCCCGCGCTGTGTCCCGAGCGGGCCGGGCAGGGCCCCGCTCCCCTCCGGCTGCAGCGTTGCGGCGCCACCTGCTGGTGGGCGGTGGGAGCGCGGCGGCGGGGCCCGCCGGTCCTTCCGCGACTCGGAGCTGTGAGGAGCGGTTGGAGGCAGTCCCCTGGAGGAGGCCGCAGGTGCTTCTCAGCCAGGCGGGAGGCGGCTCGAGGGCTTTACATGGCTGGCGTATACGTGTAGCATCCTTCCGAGGGTGGATGGGCCGGGGTGCAAGACAAAACTGCTGGGAGCTCTGTGAGCAGGTAGTGGTGTGAATCACGCCAAGCACGAACGCTTCACAGGGTGTCCCGCAGAACCCATGACAGAGGGAGCGCCTCTGGCCTGAAGCAGCAGTGAGGATTAAAATATCCAAGGTGATAAACTAACCATCTTCAATCAGTATGCTACGTGCAGTCATCCTCATCTAATCACAAGGAAGAAAGTCCTGGCTCTCCACTCCACTTGGAGTATGGCTGTACAGATTGTTTGTCTGTTTTTTCTCTGACTTTTTTTTTTTTTTTTTTTTTTTAAGGAACAAAAAAGCTGCCTTCTTTTGTAGTGATTGATAGTATGACAAAAGTTAAACTACTTTGCTTCTACAAACTCATACAGAAAAGAAACCCTGAAATTAAAATTGAGCCTTCCATGTGTGCAAAGTCTGTATAGTTTTGGAGGAAGGAAAGTGTTTTCTGTTCAGCATAGAGAGTCCTTTAATAATGCATTTAGAACTTATTCTATAAGGCAAAAAATACAACAAAACACTTTTTAAAAGTCTGTCAGATAATTCTTTTCAGTAAGTCATTCATTCATCTAATGTCCTAGAAAGTACAGTGCTCTGAACGCTAATACTCATTGACTAGTATTTATCAGTAAATGAAGCAAATCCCATTCCTAAATCAGAATACCAATTTTAAGTTTGACATGATTGAATTTTAGTTGATTTGCATTAATTACAGAAATACCATTATGGTAACAACACCCTTTCAAACAAGCTTGGAGGGACAGTTTCTTGGCTGGCTGAAGGTAACGTAAGACCACACTGCTACCAAGTGCAGTGCTCCTGCTGCAGCTCTTGTGCCTTGTATTAGTGATCAGGCAGCTGCTGACCTGGCTGAGAACTCTGCAGTGGGCTGAGCTGGTCCTGCCCTCAGCAGAGCAATTTACTCATTAGTGTCAATGCAAAGCCATAGGCATCCCTGGCAGGATAGGGGTAAGACTGGATCATCCATTCCATGGGCTTAAGACACCTGGGAAACTATCCCTAAGGTCCTGAAAAATCTGAAGATAGCAAATTACAGAGGCCCATTAAGAGTAAAGGAAAATAAAATGATTCTATTCCTTTTTTTCCCCTCATGTGTACCATAAATAAAATATGAAAAAAGCATATTCAAGAGTAATTGTTGTTTCAAAGGCACAGCTCTTCCAAAAGGACAGGGAGTTTCTGTTCTCTTTAAGGTCTTTATTAGCTTCAGTCCTTAAGTCCCTGGTCCAAAAGACTTATGGCAGCTTGAAGAGACAAGATGGTTTGTATGTGAGCCCAAAGCTGACTCTTGTGACTTTGCTAATGGCAGCTGAGTTTTTTTCATGAACACTTCCACTAGGCCTGCCCTGTGGCCTTTCACCTCACCAGCCCCTTGCCACGATCCTGTGCTGCAACCCTGTGGCCACAGATGCAGACTATTTTCTTTCTGTGTAAGGTGCTGATTATTTTTTGTTTGGTTTCACAGTGATAGGAAATTATATATTAAGTCATAATAGTCAATATTTATATAGTTGAAAATAATGACTGCAAAAATGGCTCATGTAGATGTCAAAAGGTTGTGATAAGTGGTTCCCAGTGTAATCATGTCCATACGACAGCTGTTGTCTCTATACACTTCGTAAAACAAAGCACTTCAACACTCTTCAGGCGGGCTGGTGGAGAGGTGTCTTAATCTTGCTCTGATTAACAAGACAGCAAATTCCCAGTTGATCGCCCAATTCAAATTAAGTACATGTACTCTCATGGTGACACAAAGGTGTTAACATAATGCCATACACAGGGAGAGTCAGGATGAAGTAAGTGTCCTCAGGAGTGCTCAGCTTCCAACCTTAATGTCATTTAGGCCCTCTGAATTTTAATACGTGTCATTAACGCCAAACTCCTGTAATCACTGTTTTAAAGACAGAGCCTTTTAACTGTGCCGGTCTTCTGCACACTGCACAAGGGGTGTAGGTGATGTTACAGGTTTTCGAGTTCATGGCAGAACGGGGGCGTCCCGTCAAACTCAAACATGGAGGTGTACTGTATTGGAGGTGGTGGTGGCTTGAAAGACGGAGGTCTGTTCATACTGAAAAAGAAGAGAAAAAACACTCTGTCACACAAAAACCATATAAAAGACTGTTGTAAAACATTCACAGGAGGAGGTAGATGGACACTAAGAACATCTGACATTTGCTTTTACCTATTCTGACTTCCCCGTTTCTCTCCTATAGCCCCAGTGTGCCTCCTGGCATTCCTTTGTCTTTCCCAGATCTCCACCTCACAGTTTTACTTTATTCCTGGTTTAGAAGAACATATCACGGTTCTGGTGAACCGTTCAAAACCCTTACAGAAATATTTTAGTCACATTGTTCTCTGAAAGTATATTTAAAGCCTCGTAACTTTTTGAGTTTTTGTCAGTCCATAGGCCAAGATAAGGAAAGGTCCCATGTCAAATCAGTGTAAAAACAAACCAGTCCCAATTTTACCTTTGATATACATGATTTGCATTCATGTTTCAAAAGGGTTTTCTAGAACTACAAATGATTCATTATCACTGTAATTTTTCAAACATTTTAGTAACATTAGTAAGATTAAAAGTAATTGGCTCTTAGATACTGCTTTCATCAGTAAATCTTCGAGTGCTTTAGTAGGGAATTAAACTTTGGTAATAATTACAAACTCAATGCTTCTTTGACTGGGATTAAGTTTCAGGTATCCTACTTTCATATATATTATTCACAATTCAAATAGAGTTGCCCTAGAAGTACAATTTCATTAAAACATGTCCTCAAGTAACCATGCGAAGCAAGAGAGCAAAAGCGGCTGTTACAGAGGCTAATAGAAGTGGGAGACTCTGGGGAAAAAAATTGACTTGTATTCTTCCCTCGCACCCTGAAGCTTCACCACAGCCCCTTTTTTAGATTATTTTACTGATAACCCAAAGAACAGATGAAAAGGACTGAGAGTACATTTCATACTGCTATATGAAAAAAGTGGCATTGGTGATCCATATGTTTCAAGGCCTCATGCACTATGAGTAGTCTCAAATTAAAATGTGTAAATGCAAACACCTGGGCTAGAGTTTGTGCTGTCCTCTGCTGTCCCTTCCTGCCCCTGCCATTCCCCTCCCTAGTACTTACATCTCTTTCTGATACTGACACCATTTCCTTATGCCTAAAGCTGTTAGAAAACTGCAGAAGAGAAGCAGGACTGCTACTACTGTTGGCCAGGGGAAGTGACTGTCTTTTGTGTTCCTCACGCCACCTGGTAGGGATATATAAGAGAGAGCTCAGCAAATGTCAACCAAGAGAAAATAAATCAGTTCTGATTTATGGACTTAGCCCACTTTTGTTCTGATTGAGTTTATGGGCTGATTTTAACCACTTGTCAGTTCACATGACAGTATTATTCAGGCAGAACCTGGAAGCATCTCATCCAAAAGCCATTGGTTTTCTCTCTTCACCTTCTGTGAGAAGAGGAAGTATGTTGTGGCACAGCTGGGAACAGCTGCCCACATCAACCCCCTTCAAACCAGCTTATTTTTATATTCCACTGACACCAAACCCTGAAAAAACATTTGGCTGAGGGCATAGCTGTCTTTTGAGGTGGATTCATTGGTGGTATGGCATCCCTGCCTTGCCTTGGCTGCTTCTCCCCATTGTGGTGCTGTGGTCTTCACGCAGCCCCGTTCTGCAGTCACCCTTGGGGATGCTGCCAGATGAAAGAGGTGCCCTCAAAGTCCTGGCTGCTGGAAGGAGAGGAGGAGCATGGAGCTCTGGAGGGTACAGAAGTGGCCTCTGACAGAAAGGGCTGGACCACTTGAGTCACTGTCTCAGTGTCACCTCCCATTGTGCTGCCATCACGATCCCTTGCAAGGTTGGTCATATTGCTACATCATCCGGCCTGGATCTTAGCCAAAATGGCATCAAGTCCACCATGATGCATGACCTGTGAGTGGCCCCTGTGCCAAATTTTGCTGCTGGAAGAAAATTTGCACCTGGGAATTGCTTGTGGATGGAGGGAGAAGGCAGGAATGCCAAAAGCCTGTGAGAACCCACAGTGTGAGAATACGGCAGCTATGACTCCTTTTTTCATCTCTTTTCCCTCTTTTGAATTCCCCTGGTCAAATGTGCACGACAGTCCAGGTTTTTCTTGCTTACTGCAACACCATGCTGAAAGAAGAGAAGTTGTAGAATAATAGAATAATGTAGAATAATATCTCACCAGTACTATTGAGCAGACTGCTGGTAGTAAAGAAGTCTTTCCCTCCGGTAGCTGAAATTGACTGATCTGTGATGCTGAAGGACAGGTTACCTAAAAAGATAAGTGCATGGAACAGTTATTATTTTCCTTTTTTTTTTCTTTGTTTTTCTTTTTTTTTTTTTTTTGTTTGTTTTGTTTTTGTTGTTTTTTTTAATGAAGGTTGTGTTTTGGAGCCACCATTATGCACCCTGCTGAACAGTGGCAATCAATTTCCAGATTCAGGTGTCAAAATTCACTTGGTGAGATGCCTACATATTTGGCCTACAACCTGATCTTAGACCAAAAAAAAAGGTGCTTTTATGAATTGAAAGAGAGAAAGAGAGAAAGAGAGAAAGAGAGAAAGAGAGAAAGAGAGAAAGAGAGAAAGAGAGAAAGAGAGAAAGAGAGAAAGAAAGAAAGAAAGAAAGAAAGAAAGAACTACTAGAAAACACCTATTAAGGTTGTTGTTTCAGCAAGCCAGCATTAGGCTGCACAGCAGTCTGGGAGAATGATAAGCTTTTTGCTTCTTTGATGGTAATGAAAAGCTAAAGATATTAAGTGGCTTAGCAATATAAAGAGTCTGCCTTTGCTGTGACTTAGTGAAACCTCAGCCTCCTCTGTCAAGTACTGTGTCTGAACCACAAAAATCATCTTTCATCTGTTTGTAGACAGACATTTTGCCTTTCCTAATACAGCTAAGCTGCCTATGTTTAAGATATGTGCTGCCTTAGAATACATTCCTTTTTTTTTTCTAGCCATTTCTGTATCTGTGTCTTCTGAAATAACAGCTAAAATATGCAACTAGACAATGGCATGGCACTTACGATGCACCAGGGTTGTATTCTCATAGGAGCGCGTGACGTTCCTGAGTCTTTGTGGGGATTCAGTGGTGGAATCTGTACGAAAAGAAATAATATCTTTCCATTATCTTAAAAGCCTGTATACAACTGCTTCACTAGGCTTAACTGTGACTATTTCATACCCTTTGCTTTTCTCTGATGCAAGAACAAATGAAATAACAGAGATACCTGAAAGTCTCTAGTATAATTGCTGATTTACAAATCCAATGAGAAAAAATCCACCATTTAAGTGATGTAAATGAGTCACCAGACAGAGCCAGGAAAATCTCTTTCTTATGAGATGCTGCTTCTGACTGAGATGGAGCACTCAAGTATACACACACACACATAAATATAAATGTGTGTGTATAGGTATGTGTTAAAAAGCCCTACCAGTCAAATTCACTGACAGTTTTGGACATTAATTCAATTGAGTTCTTCATTTGTCCTTGTTTATTAGGTGTTTAATTTTATGGGGCTAAGCATGGTAGGTCTGGTATTTTAAAAAGTTACATATAAACAAAAAAAGGAGATGCACTTAGACATCCCATAGCTCTGCGCTCTACACAGCATGCTCATGAGCGCTACTTACTGTTATTTACATAATGGCTTCTGTAAGAGCCTCTGACGATGGAACTGTTAATGGTAATCCCACTGTAAGGGCCTGGTGACCCTGGGAGGGCAGAGTGACACAGGTTGGTGTGCCTCTGCAGGTGCACAGGTGCCTGTGTGCTCTGCAATTGCCCTCAATTACAGCTGCCGGGCTGAGGACCCTTGAAGGCCATGCTCAGCTGGTGGTCAGGCGGGCATGGCTGTAGGGAAGCTGATGAGTGATACAACACGCTGTACCTCCTGCAAACAGTAGTGTTATTCAGTACGCTTTTAGCAAAAATTGCAAGCAGCAAGCTGTGCGAGAGCAGGATTGTGAAGCATTAGAAATTGTCACAAGGTTTTGGTCTAAACGCCTGGTTGTGGGTTATATGTGGGTAAATAAGCACTGGAGTGCTGCCAAAAATATATTCAGAAAATGGAAAGTGGTTGTTATGTTTGTGCTTCAGCCAAAAGATGACTGCCATGCGAATACAAGTGTGTTGACAGATCCTGCCTGTTCTGAAAGCACAAAGACAAACCAAGACATTGAAAAGGAGAGTCATTTCTAGCTTCCTGCTGCTGAGCAGGGATTTTTATAAAGGGAAATATTTGTGAAAAATGTCCACCCCTAGATTTTTTTTTTATTGATTTATTAATCTTTAATGAGGCAGCTTTTCAATGTGCTATTAGCTAGCCTTTATTGCCCCACATTATCCCATTATTTCATTGCTGCTCTGTGATTTTATTTAGCTACTCCAGTAATTTATTTTGCCTATAAACTACCCTCGGTACTCACTACATTTGCCTAGCAACTCTCTCAATTTTAATATTATTAAATTAAATAGGTTAAACATGCAAATCCTTGATGGCTTGGAAGGCTCAGGCCTTTGGCTTCTAACTCAGTGCAGCTCAATAGGAGAGATGCTTCTATGACGTATGGAGAAGCTGATACAGATCACGTCACCCGGCTTTTGGCCTTTGCTCGGACACAACTTCTCCATGTTTAGTAATACTTTTACACGGTGATGTGACTAGTTTCAGTTAGCAGCTGAAAATAAGCACCACAGAGCTAATGTTCTTGGCAAAGGCATTGCAAACTGAGGCCCGCATAGAGCTGAATTGCCGCTGCTGTACTGGAGATCACTGTAGATTTGCAACTCAACACTCACTAAGTTGGTGCCACAATTGCAGCACACATAATTGGCATCATACCTCTCCTGATACAGTCCTACAAAGCAAAGATGATGTATTATTAACTCACTTGTTGTTGTCAAACTCTCATTAAATGCTGTGGCGCTGGTATAGCTTTTAGTCTCCGTGGTAGAAATCAGAGCTTCTGCTGAAAAACACACAAGTTTGTAAGAATTGCTATTGAGGACCATATAACTGGCTCTTCATTTTTCCTACTTTCTTCCCTGTTTCCTGATTAACAAGCTCAACCAGTTGTAACCTACTACTTGAGATGCTGGCTTCCTTCAGGCAAGAACCACACAACTCTGTGTGGTTTGAAAGTCTGTTGCAATCTAGAAGCTCAAGAGCAGTTTGGTGAGATGGGTGAATAAACCTTGAGGAAACATGAGGCACTTAAACATGTATTTTTGAATCTCAGCTGAGTTTCAGCTGAAACTCAGTAGTTCTGAGTGCACTGGCTTGTTTCGACCTGAAGCGAGTGAAGTGATGAACAAACTTATGTAAATTAGAAGTTAGACAGGGTTTGGCCAGCTCCAATGAGCCAAAACTGTTTTCCCAACTAGCAAAGAGAAGTTTGGAAGAAGTGTATAGGAGTCACACCTGTGATGCCTGGTGTCTAATGCCAACTCATTTAACATTTTCCTTTAAGCTTTTTTTTTTTTTAACTGGTGTGTATTCTGGAGCAAAACTATTTATCTGATATTCAAACATAGAAAGATGGTGGTTAGCAAATAGACCACTTTTACCAAGAGGACTATTCCATGTTTACTAAGAAGAGTCCATCTTTCCTAACACCTGTCTCATTTTTTGAAAAGTATTATTATGCCATCTGAACAAATCTGAGAAGAAGAAATGTAACTGTAACCTAGCACTCAAAGACTGAGCATCTCTGGGCTCAGAGAGGGAACTATTGTGGAAGCCAAGCAAAAACCAGACTGCAGTTTTAACAGGTTTGGTTTTGTCTTCCGTCCTCCTTTTCATGTTAATATCTGTGTACTCCTGTCTATTCGCAGCTCTCTCTTAGGATTTCATTAAAAACTTGCAAAATAATAAACCAAAGCCCTTTTTACAATGGGTAAATTTGGTTTGAACCAAACCCCTTTTTACATTGGCAGGCTTGGAGGCAGGCTTGGACTTGGCATCCTGACTCGGTTGAAGCCCAAAGGGTCTGCTAAATAATCTGATGATGGCATCAGTGTGAGAACCAGCAGTGTGCCAGAGAAAAGGAGCACTGACCAATGGTTGTGACACCATGATTGTAACATATCAGGGGCATTGTTTAAAAGGCAGTTGTTTCCTGGGGTGTTTATGGAAGAGAAATGGCTCAGCTGCAGCTTACACTATGACTTTGACCTCATACCTTCTCAACCAGTGAAGATGTATAATCCAGCAAGGACAGTCCTCTCTGTTCACATTGTATATTTATAGCCTTTGTAATGAAATTATTTGTTGAGATAGAAGGTCTTTCAGTCCACTGCATGAGTGCTTTGCTCCCTACTGTCTGCCAGACTGGGCAGGTGTCTCTACTTTTGGGATGAGGAATGCAGCATAAGAAGCAGCACTTTAATTTCAGTGCCGCTATGATCTGTGTGTCTGTCCTAACATATCTCAATCTAGCGTCTTCATTCTCCAGGGCTTTGCACTGGGTGATTCAGCTCCCAAACAGCACCCTGCTGCATCAGGAAGAAGCCTTGTGTTCAATGTCTTCCTCCAGCTTTACACCACACACTGCCCATCTCATTACTTGCTCATCTCTGGGCAAATACTGCTATAGGCTAGCGTAGGTTACTTTAAGTGAAGGTCAAAGGATAGGATAAGCTTAAGGAGGATGTTCAACGTCCCACAGGCTTATGCAAGTTAGTTTGTTGCAAGAAATTATTTTTAATTTTCTTTATTTTGGAGAACAAGGCTGCTGCAAATACTAAGGGCCAAATCCACTCTTGTCAGCTGCTGTCTCAGTGGTGGATCATTTCTGAGCCAAAGCTCTGGTGTTGCCATGGAGGAGAAGATGGCCTTGGACAATGACTTGCTATGTTGCCCTTTCCTTGTGCTGCCTGTGCTGCTGTTTCACACACGCTATTTTGTCTCTGAAATGGGAGATTGTGCCATGCCTGTGTGTGTCCAGGCTGTCTGGCAGTAAGCATCCACATTGCTTCTCGTGAGAGCAGCCCCAATGCTCCTTTAACTGTTGCTTGAAACCATCCAGTGCTACAAGCATCAACAGCTGGGCTTCAAAATGGAAAGAGACTTTAAAGAAAAAAAAGTGTTCACAGACAGGCTGTGCTGTGAGAAAATGCATTCTACCGAGACAGGTGGTTATCAGCGCTTTATTTTGGAATTAGGAGGCAGGCGGTTCACAGCTTTGCCTGCTCTTGATTCAGGTGGCTGCTGCACTATTGGGTGGGTGCTAGTTGCTAGTGAACGTACCTCTCCTTGGGCAAGGGAGGTTAAAACCTTCCAAGTGAGTTACCCTTCCCTCCACTGCTCTGTGTCACCATCCTAGTGAAAAAAAAAAAACAACCCGCTGTGTTCAGTCATCTGCTGTAAATACTTTGTAGGTGTTTTGTATTTGTACTCCCATGCTCCCATTTTTTGCACTTTTACTAGCTCTATTGTCATTCTATTTTTGTATAATATTTAATTAAAGAAATACAAAGAATAAGTATTGTAAAAATATATACCTGATGTCTGCTCACTTGCTGGAATTAATGCATATACCCTGAATGGGTCATGATAAAGTCAAGACAGCATTTCCCCATATATTTTTTTTTTAACTGTAGACTTTCTAGTGTATAATGCACTAGGAGAAAGACTTTGGTGGACGTTAAATTGTTTGCTTAAAAAATGCAATACAGTTATTGTGTACATGTATCTTTCACCTGCATTCCTGAAGCAACAGGGAGAACATTTTGTTTGAATTGATTACCTTGTGTCCTGGAAGCAGGAGCCAAACTTGCTTGACTTGTGAAATTCAGAGAGGCCAAAGATGATGACTGGTGCATCCCACCAATCCAATGGGCACTCAGAGATGGCGTTATTAATGCTGACCATTTCATGGGGTCTAGCTGTGTATATAACTTATGTTTCTGTACACAGGATTCCATTTAACTGCTGTGGGGTGGATTACGTGCTACCTAGCCAGGGCCTTGCCAGTATAGGTCCTGACAACATGTGGCAGCCGTGTAAGCCCAGGAGATCACCTGCTCTTGTGGTTTTTCCTCTCAGTTGCTGAAGATAGTTTTATAGCTATCCACATGCATGCTCTGGTAAAGCAATGTTATTTATCTTATTAATGAATTGGAATAATGTATTGCTGTTGTGGTGAGGAAAACTGATAGGTTTAGCTTTTCTATCACATGTGCCTCTCTGTTGCAACAGGACAAATTTATTCATAGTTGTATAGAGGTTTTTTATTCCATTTTATCAAGAATAATATGTGATATTCAGCATGCCATTTTACATGCTGTCCTGACGTGATGATTTTATCAGGATTTCTGTCAAATTTCCTCTTGGGTAACTTTGTGGCCTACAAATTCCCATCCAGCAGCACACAGGTACCATCAGTACCAGAGCACATTGTCCTTTCCCTGGCATGCTTTGGGCTCTTTGTACATACAATTTAACAAATTGTCAAGCAGAGATCCCATATATATTGACTGAGTCATAAAGAAGATTTTTTATTTTCCTCTTACCTGAAGTAGTCATGATAGCTGATGGAAGTGCTGAAATTTCAAGGTCTATAACAAACACTTTTACTCGAGATGAGAAAGGTATGTATTCTGCTTTAGAAAAGTGGGTGATTCAAAGGTCTGAGAGTGAGAGAGTGCATCACACTCAATTTACAAATAATCTTTCAATACAAAGCTCAGCCAAGAGGTCCAGAGAGAAACATGAAGCACCTGAGCGAACTGTGCTGTGAAATCTCTAGAGAAACAAAGATTTGGAGGAAAAAACATTTTGGAGCCCCTAGCACCTGAACTCAAAAAGCAGGAATTATATAATTTTTGTCCCAAATAAACAGGTGCACCTTATTCAGATGCATGTTGAAATAACCTGTAAGTCCTCATGGTGGCACCTAGCTCCATCCATGAGGCACTTCAGAGACTGCAGGTCTGACAGGAAATTTCAGAGACAAATTTCAATGAACAGTACTTAATGAGCCCTCAAAGAGGAGAAGAAAGAGGTATTCCTCACACTAAAAGACTGTTTACCAGCCAGCCAAGCACAGCAGAGACACCATCCTGCCCAAGCAACACCATCCTGAGTGAGAGATATCTCTTTTAATTTTTTTTTTTTTTTTTTTTTTTTTTTTCCTCTGGCCCAAGAAGTGAGGCAAAGTACCCCTTGAGTAGGCCAGGAGCAAAGATTAAATCTTCCCAAAGAGTTCCACAAAGGAGATGATCTATGAGAGCCCACACACCCCATTAGAAAAGCATATCTGGGAAGGCAGCCAGAAGGTACCTCTGTCTGATCAGGCACATTGGGAGGGCATTGGGTGGGGAGTCACCCTCTGCAGGTAGGCTCTCAACATTAAGTAGGTAACCATCAACTCTCCAGCTGCCTTCCTTTGCAATCACTTGTATCTTGCTCGACTGTTTTGAGTGTTGCACTTCCATCTGTGTTTCATCTTAACCTTCCCTGTGCTAACAGGGATTTTACTAGCTGACATAAAATATGTAGCAGGTCTAAAATCCAGTGTACTGGGACACCTCGAAGTATGCTCAGCTCCCAATAAAACTCCTGCAGAGCATGCAAGGCAAAGCACAGTGCTGACCTAACACAAGTTGTAAGAGCTCCTTTGGGAGATCCATCTGCGCAGGGCCAGTAGAGGAGAAAGCCCCTCTCTCTCTTTCTCTTTTTCTCTCTCTCTCGGACATCCAGTACCTGGGATAGCTTTCTGGTGAAACCCTCAGGGCCTCACACAACCTGCAAGCTTACATAGAAAAACACACTTCTTTCCATGCCTTTTTTTCTGTGATATTTCTCTGACTCACTTGTAACTCAGCGCTGAGATGCAGCTGTCTCCCATGCAGAGCAGAGCAAGCTGCTCCAGGAGAGGCATCTGCAAAGAGCTTCAGCTGAACTGGGGAGGGAACAATTTATCTGTCTGAAATAAGCTGATAGTAAAACAAACTTGCAGAGACAGAGCACAGATTTACCAAATTTACACAAATTAGGGAACATCTCATCAGTTCTTTAATTAGGCAGAAGTGTTGAGGATTTTGGCTGTGCACTTAAGCAGAAGGTAGAACCATTAGTAGGGCTGTTATTTTTTATTATCAGTGCAGTGCTGAAAGAGCTATATTCAAATGCCAGCTGAAGCATCAGAAATAACATTAAGTGCTCCTCATGTCTGGTGTTTAATTATGGTTGGGTTTGGTTATGATAGATTAGTTCACAAAAATATCTGTTTAGTGTATTTTCTCTGAAGTCTTCACTGCAGAAAGAGTTCTAGATGGTTACTACCATCCAAAACCAAGCTTGCAAACCCATTACTTCAACAGCTTTAGGAACTGATAGATACAACTCTACAGATAGATTGATAGATACACCAAGTTATTCCATTCTCTAATTTATCCTACCTTCTGAAGCCATGGTGGTAAAAGCTTTGGATGAGGTTTCATTAGACTTATTGGCTGTGAAGAAAAAAAAAAAGATAAATACATGAAAGCACTTCTTAAAAGTAGTTAGGCTTTTGTTTATAACAGGCTGAAAATTTAGTTTCAGGTTTGTGTCATACTGTGCATTAGTATGGCACCTTCACAAAACACGCTGAGAATTAATTGAATTATTTCTTTGCTGTCACATCTAAATACAGGAACATTTTCATACAGAGGGGATCTATCTTAGCATAGCCTGCAGGCAAGAATGTAGACATTCTTGCCAATTTGAATATATTTCCACAAAACTGAAAATTGAGTGAAATGAGTCATTTTGGAGAAAAATGATCATTTATCTCCCATCTCTCCTAAGTTATATTTCCAGAAGAGTAAGCACTGTCTTTTGATGTAGTCTTTTTTTTGTGGAAAAACATACCAATAAATTTATCCACAGCCAGTAGCAAGCACAGCTGAGCTGCAAGTAGTCACCACGGCTCATGACATACCTGTAGAGACTACTAAAGGGCCATAAGTTCACTTGTATTACCTGTGCAGTAAGCAGGATATATAGGAAAAATAAGGTGTAACTGTAAATCTGTACCTAAAGAGGAGGCATGCACAAGAGAGTGTGAAAGAACATCAGTCTGCCCTTTTCTTCGGCCCCTCTGCACCCTTAGAAATGCCATAAAGCTCCGCATCACTGCGTCTCCTGTTTTCATCAACAGTAACTGTTTCTCCACACTTCCCTAACCATGTAGATAATTCTTACAGTAGAGGTTATAAGGCACTTTCTCTGTTGTTCAAAATGGTTCAACTGTTTTAGGGGCTTTTTGCTGAAGATGACAACATAGCCCTGACTCTGAGGGTCTGATTTTCCAGGGATCTGCATCGCACAGATGCAGACTTTCTGCTAGGAGTGTTCAGTGAGAAACATATGATTATAAAATAGCTCACTGGTGCCATGTAGCTAAGCTAATGTATTTTTGGGCATGGGAAGTTCAGCAAGATGCTGATTAAACAAATATCTTATGTTTGTGCAGGAGCTCCTTAGCTCTTTTGGAAGCTTGAGCAAAGACTTGAGCTAAAAAAACCTGTCAGAAAGTTCAAGGTGTGTGATGAACTTGTACAATAAATCTCCCATACCGTTGGCTTTTCTTCAGTGCTTTAAATAACAGAAAGTACAGATGTTAATTGTTCTTAACATTTTACATTTCAGATGTGTCCTGTCTATGAAAAACCTACCAAAGGAAACAAATATTTCTTCTGATGAAATGATGAAACTCCTGAAGGAGGAAAACAAACATGCACACGAGAACGTCTTATGTGTCTGCTGGGTCCCTTGCAACGTCAGTGTTGATGTCAGCTGATAGAAACCTTCACTATCTTGCAAGTCTTCTTGTTCAACAGAAATTTCTTGAGGAAAGGGGAAAAAAAAAAGCTGCAAGACCTTCTCATTACATTCTCATCAGAGCTGTGCAAAATATTGGTACTGAAAAGTAAGCTCATATGGCTACAGGTTTTTTTGCTGAGATGCTACCCAAGACTTGGCAAAAACAGCTCAGCTGTGCAGAGCAGATGAGCAGCTATTGCCTTTCTTGGGAACTACTTCTCTAGCTGGGCTATTGTCCTGCTGCCAGGTTGTATTACCTCTGGGTTGCTTCACCAGGCTTGCTCTGTTCACATACCACATCAGGCTTGGCTTGGGAAATGCTTTCCTCACCACGCAGCTCAGGTTAGGCTATGGGGCAGTAAAAGCCAGTCATTAGCCTCTGTCATTTCTCACCCATCTACCAGTTTCCAAAATCCCTCTGGACAGAACTTACTTACTAATCAACCTGCTTAGGAAGGAAGCCCTCGTTTCCTCTTCATTGTGTTTCTTTCTTCCCCACTTTTCTGTTTGCAGACAGTGTTGAACGAGAACCCAGAGACATCCCCATCACCCTGGACGAGGTATGAGGTGATAAGGCTCCAATACCCTCCAGTCCTCTGCTGTGTCTGGAGAGATGTAGGATGACCCCCTCACCTTTCCATTCCGAGCCCAGCAACTCAGTGATAAACATCCACATAGAGAAACACTGGAATCAGTGATAGGCATGGGGTGTGTGTGGAGAACGATACACCTTCCCATTGCCATGTAAATCCTTCCTTCAGTGGGCAGATAAAGAAACAAATCCCACAGAAAGAACTGCCCAGCACCATGATATGTTGAACATACAAAATGAGATGCCTTTGTAGAGGGCATGGTATGTAAGAGTGTAGTGGGTCTGGGATGGTAGTGATTTTCCACAATAGCTCTTGCAGTGCTGTGCTTGTTGTTGATATCAATATTATGACTACCGCTCGCATAACATCAAGGCTGTCCCTCCAGCATTCCTTCCCCCACCTTCACCANGCTGCTGATGGGAAGTAGAGAGTAACAGCTTTATCTGCTTTGCTTTGCTTCTTGCGCGCGCGCGGCTTTGCTATCTCTATATTAAACTGCTTTTATCTTAACCCACGAGACATTTGTCTTATTTTCTCCCCTTCTCTGGCTTGCTGAGGAGGTGGGTGATCAAGTGGCGTGGTGGGTGTCTGGCATCTAGCCAGGGTCAAACTACCACAAAGAGGTTTTCAGAAGTCGTGAGGAACTGCATGCTTCAGTTGCAGTAGTCCTTCCTCTATGCCAATTGTTCTAAAAAGCTGTGTTTGTGCTCAGTTTCATTTATTATCAAGCAATATATGGGAAGGACCTCAAAATCAAGGCTGAATGAAGGATTGGGCACTAGCAGCGTGGGAGGTCTCATCCTCATACTGCCTGAATGTTCCCAATTACATTTACTTAGCAGCTTATGGCACTAAGAGAAATTGCCTTGTCCATTTAAACAAAGGAAAAAAAAAAAAGAAAAAAAGCATGTGCTACTCATGCAGCACAAAGCCCTCTTGCTCCCACTTTTGAAGAAAGTTGTTCACACATTTGTTTAAAAGTGAGCTTGATGCATTGCAACCAGCAGAAGTCAATCATTTAGTATGAAGAATTAAACTACCCAGATGAAACTCTTTCCTTGTCATAGTAAATAACCTCTGAGCCTGCAGTGTAACTGCTTTCCCCTCTTTTCATCATTCCCTTATTTTTCAGGCACCTTTAGTTTATAATGCTTTAATAAATGCTTCCTACGAAGAAATACAAATCTCACATCCAAAGTAGATTTAAGCCCTGCAAGAAAGGGCAGAAAAGTGAAGGAAAGAACTCAATGTTTGTTTGGAGGGAAAGAATGGACAGAGTTTCTATTGCCTGGTCCCATGATAGCAGCATCCCTTACTTTGCTCGATAGGACAGTGGAAACGAAGCTTGCAACATCCAACACCACACCTGCAAATAGGTCACCAGGAAAATTATACCAGTTTTTCCCAACCAGCTGACTCATGGCTGATCTGAAGAAGGTAGATATGGTTAATAAAAGATTCTGCCTGCTTACAGGCATTGTTTCCAACAAAAACTTTCTTAATTTGGGATACTCACAGATCTAAAGCTTCAACCTGGATGGATGCAACAGGAAGCAAAGCATCACAGCTAATAGTCAGAGTGCCTTGCTAGTCAGACATATGAGTGATAAATATGTTTTATGCCAAGTATGGTCAGTGCAGTACGGCAGACCTTTAGGTTTTGCCATTACTAAGCATGTGATAAAACAGAAGACCTCAAACACATGTAACTGCTCAGCTCTAAATAAACGTCATCAGATTTAGATCCAGTAATTCTATTGGTATCTGATTGCTCCAGCTGAGCTCTGCTTGCAGCATGATATGTTACTCCTGACATGATCATCATCTTTCCCATCAACATGCTGGGTCATGCTGGTACTCTGGGCACAGCTTCCACAAAACCTCTTTCCCCTGTCTCCAGGAGTTTATGAGGCAGGTCTGGCCCCTCCGAGCAGCATCCCAGGTCGCTGGTGACATTCTTCAGAGAGGGAGTTTAAGAAGTTTGGAGAGGGCACCTCACAGCTTATGGGTGGTAGGGAGGGAAAGAGAGCATCACAGTCCCTGCAACATCATCTGTTCCTCACAGCCTCTTGATCCCCTCCTGGAGACTTCCCGAGGCCTAACAAACACAAAACCAGATTTTGCCTGTGCCATGGAGAAGCCCTTGGCTAGCTCCAGTTTGTGCTCACTGGAGCAGCTCACTGCTGTGGGGATAGGAATCACTCAGAAGAAAGGGCACAAACAGCTATCATAGATTCATTGACTTGCTTATTGCCCATAAGCCCAGTCAGTTTGGAGGTCCCTCTTATGTTTGATTCAGCTTAGCTTGCCTGGCCCTGCTGGGGTGGCGTGGTGGCAGCTACAGGCATTACTATTCACTCCAAAATTACTCACCTTCTGCGAAGTGCTGGCTGAGCCCTCCTGTAGGCTAATAGAGATCTCAGGGTAGGCTGGAAAGTAAATAGAGATGAATTAGGGAAACAGATACTGAAGGTCAAAGTAACAGTTTCTAATAAGACTTAACAGCCTTGTTTCATAAAAAGAGTGGAAATTAGATCTTACAACCACCCACAGATTAACAAGATAAAAGCTTGCAGAGCTCCAATTCCAGAGCAAGGAAGTGGTTTACAAGCATATATCAGCAGCTACTACCACAAGATCTGTGATGTATTTCTCCTAAACTACTTTTGGGCAGCTTTCCTGGGGAAATTAGTTGAAACCACCACACGGCCGTGGTTCCGGCAGTATAGCCACTGTTCTTGGGCACGCTAAAATAAAACACTCCCCAATTGTTGATTCCTCCAAATATTTGTCAATCAAAATCATCTACAAAGGCTTTAGCCGTCCCTAAAGCTGTTGATTGATTTTGGGTGCTGGCTCTTCACATGCTGTTGCTTGGGCAGACATGTGACAGTGTCACACTGCAGATGCTTCCTGTCTTGCTGGGAAGCCCAGAGCTCACCTTCACATCAGAGCAGAAGGTCTCTGGTGACCACATCCACAGGAAATGGAAAAAATGTCTGCTTTTATTTTTGCAGCATTTTGTTTTTAGGTGCATCTGATTGTATTGATAAACACTATCAGGTACTGTAAGCCTCTCAAGTTGGTGTTTCTAAATTAGCCATTGAGATCACTGGTTTGCAGTAATATTAACTGAATTATTAAGTATGGATTATTGAAACTGTGCTAATATACAGCAAATTTCACAAGCCTTGGATAAAATGTGCTTCTGGCTCTTTCTGAGTCTTAAAACAGGACTAGAAACTTGTGCAGTCCTGGGATTACTTAGGAGATCCATAATTCTTTCTCTTTCCAACCTAAACCTCGCTTTAATCTTTACCATTAAGATGATTTTCCTTTCTACATCAATTAACCCTGTTAATTGATATAGGGTCACCTCAGTTCATTACATTCCTCTGAGATAAATAACTCAAATTTTTCTCTTTTATATAGTGAATTCACCAAGGACTCTCCTGCCTTTTTTTCTTTTCCTTTTAATTTCCATATTTCTGTCTAGTATTACCGATCGATTATGTCTGGGAATGACCTCTAGTTGTCATGGCCTTATGGTTTCCTGGACTTAGAGTACCTTTAGAGTGGAATTTAATTATTTTTTTCCTTCTGGTTTAGTTTCTTTTTGGTGGACTCTTCCGATAAGAAAATCAATGTCTTAAGATTTCATTGCTGTCCCTGCCCTGCCAAAACTGCACAGATGGTAGTGAGACTGTCAGAAGACAACCATGCTTTTTCAGATATAAGATGTAAACTGAATCCTCTAATCTCAGCTGAAAGATGGCTGTGAGACTAAATAACATTTAGTCTAGTGCTTGTTCTTCCCTTTGTTTTTTGATGAGAATGAGTATGCCTTCCCACATCTGTACTGGATGCTGTTTTCTGCTTTCTCAGAAGACATATTTGATGGGTAACTGTTCTGCTGCACCTTTCAAGCAGAACCCTGAAGGACCTAATAGATGTCTTCCATTTAACATCTCAGTCCCTGTTAAGAGTTGATATTAATTTATCTTGCTAGGATATTTACCATTGTTTTGGGTTTCACAGAAATTCAATATTTAGTATAATAGTTTCTGCTGCTGAGCTTTTACTCTTGCAAAAAAAGAGAAATCAATATTTGGCAAAGTTAGATGTGAAAAGGCCATACATTTTCTCAGAAACTTGTACCTTAAATAACTCAGTTCAAGAAAAATTTTAAAGCATTTCAGTCCAAAAGTATCCTCTTAAAAAAGCTCTTTCAATTGAATGCTTGTTTATACTCAAGCTATCAAGACTCTGAACTTCATTGAGAGACTTGTTCATGTCTTCCCCATCCTCTTCTGCCCAGCTCTCTGTCATACTCAGACCTCCTGGAACGCTTGTGGGGAAGCACCACTTCTGTCTCTCACATTTGGACTGGCTCCACCATGTTTAGCCCTGCGGTGTTTGTTAGAGGAATCCTGGCACAAGGAGTTTTCATCCATACCTTCTTCTCCTCCTCCTTCTGGCCATTACAGCATCATGGTTCAGTAGCTGCCTGCCTTCCTTAACCTTCTTTCATGTGATTCTGCCTGTGGGGTTCATTTTTGCACATGTTTGGTTGACAAGGGAGGGTGCTGGCTCGCTGAGATGTGAAAATCTCCCCAGGTTTCATTTGGCCTTGGTTCTCTAGCTACATCCTTTCTAATGACCAGGATGACAGATATAAACAATGTAATAATGCTGTTGCCATTGTATATGCTTACTATCACGGTTTTAGACTCTGCCCTGGCCATTTGAGGCTGCGTCTAGGTGCAAGAACATAAATGTTCCTTTCATTTCCTGGTCAGCTTTGGCACAAAGAACAAGAGAGTGCTGCATTTGAAGTGGCTGTTTGTCCCCAAATGTCAACTGTATGTTGCTGCATTACTGTGACCACTGTCTCTGCCTGTTCTCTGCTGTCTCCTACCCTGCCAGTCCATGGGCATAGGAGCTGGTACAGGGCTAACTCTAGACCGTCTGCTGTTAGTCTTCCTGCTGCAGCACAAGAGAGGTAAATGGAGAAAAGCTGGTATGGTGCAATCATAAGTAGCATGACTTCAGCAAATGGTAACAGAAAAAAAGTGAGACAGCATGCAAAATTTCACCTGCAAAATAGCAAACATGAAAGGGATAGGAGCATAAAAATGCACTTTGTCCAACATCTAGCCTGAGATCTGAGAGATCTTTCTCAGCATCCACCACAAATGAGCCCCTCCACCTAACCCTGTGCTCAACAACCCGTGAGAGACACTGACAGCACAGTACCCTGGTTCACCCAGCTCACTGGGATCATCACGGTCTGCTCACCATCAAGGGCCACATTTGTTTTCTCTTGTTTGCCTCTCTCCCTTTTCATATTAACATGCTGACGTGAATGAATGTACCGACAACCACGTGAAACACAGTAAATTCCTCGAATAAACCTCTTAGGCTGACAGGTAACACAAATCATGGTGAGAGTACCAGCAGGGATGGAGAGGGGGGAGAGTTCAAGTATGTTAGTATACTTGACCGATTGATTATCCAGGTAACATTGCAGCTATTTGACAAATGTGTTTTTTAAAAATAAGACCCATGTCTGAATCATGCAAACGTAAGAGGACATTTCAGATCAACCAACATCTCCCAGATAGAAATTTTGCCTTGGGTTTTTTTTTGGTTTTTTTTTGGCCGCTCCCTGTTGAATTCTTCTTTGCATTCAGAGCATTAACCTTGCATGGGTGTGCCATCCTTGAGCCACAGGCTTCCTCAGGCAAGCAGATACAGTCAAGGGACTATTGACAGACACACTGTTTGACACCTATTCATTTTAGGAGCACTGGAAATATGTTTTCAGCCTAGTTTTCAGTGGGCAGCATTTGGTTGTACCTCAGCAACTGTTGAGTACTTGCTAAGGCACTAGAAATGGAACAGAACAAGTAACTAAAGACGGGGAAGGCTTCCAGCTTGAAATGCCAGCCCACACATTTGTGATACACTCCTGACTGGTTTGAGACCCTCAGGCAGCAACCTCCTTTTCAGAACCAGAGCCTTTGGCAGCAGTTGAATACCACCTGCATTTGAGGATGTGATTCTGCTGTAATAGTAGTCCCAAATCACTTTAGCTGCTTCCTAAATTTTGGCCATGTATTCCTAACTACTGGCAACATGGTCATTTTGTAACTGGAGCACAGAGATCTCAACAACCAAGGTGCTTACCTGTAACACGCAAATTGCCAACATAAGCTTACACATCAGGGTGAGCTAGTGGCAATGTGCATACCAGTAGTGCTGAGATATGGTTGGACTTGATGAGATCTTTTCCAACCATAATGATTCTATGATTCTGTGCCCAATAGATCTATGATTTTTTACATCAGAGATTGAAAGGGTGGCCTCAAATTCTTCCTAAGAACTATGGTGTTACATGCTAACAACACTTTAACTCATTGTCTCTGAAAAACATAGAATGTAAATATGTATATATAAACCCCACAATGTATTTCAAAAGCTATTGCTTTCAGAACCAGAGAGGAGTGTTAATTTTCCAAGTGCAAGTAAGCAGACAGTTGACATTAAGTCACTTACTGAATACTCTCACAGTGGTGCTGGTCTTCTGGACTCTCTGTGGGTGGTAGATCACGTGGCAGGAAAACACCCTGCCATCATCCATGATTTTGGTGGGGAAAACCTCTAAAGAGTTATTCAAACCCAAGTGGACTCTTTGCCCATACAACATGCTGCTGTTCTTGTACACTGCAGGACAGGAGGGCTCCTTGGTCACAAGTTCCTCCTTCCTGCCATTTTTCTCCTGTACAAAGAGCAAATCACACATTATGTGAAGACTAGACACCCCCCCCCCGCCCATTTTTGTAGACCAGCTTTATTCCCAATTTGAAAATCTTCCCCTGCACCCCCAGCACTCCATAGCAGTAAATGAACATTTGCAACAGCTGTTATTTTTCCAAATACCTCCTCTCCCAGAATTTCAAGACCTTACCAATAAACCATGGAGTTCATATTTGTGTCTTGTGAGTCCTGATCTCTGTAACCTGCAGCAAGGGCACCAGAGCTGCTTTCTCACTGAAGCAGTCTTTAAGTTATGCTGAATATCCCACACATATTGAAATTCCAAGGAAATCCTTGCTCTTTCAGATTTTAAAAAGCAAGAATCTGATAATAATAGCTAAAAGTCATGTCCTCTTAATATCTGTGTGCCAGTCACCCTTGGCTGTAGTCAGCACATCCTGGACATGTGTGCCTCAATATGTATTTGCAAGCTGTACTCTGAAGGATACATGACAACCAATAGAGGTTACTGTGCTGACCTTTGAGGTTTTTTCCCTCTCTTCCTCTGCTAATTTGTAAAGTGAACTAGAAACACTAAAAAAATAGTAAGGACAAGGATGTTCCCTACAAAAATTTAAAGCATTTTAATATTAAAAATGTGCTGCTATATAAATAATGGTCTGAAAGAAAAGACTAAAAGATGAAAATGTTTGAAAAATCACCTTCAAGAAAACCTGCAACAGTTACATCTCTTCATTGACAATACATAGAAACTGAAAGGGAAAGCTCAAGGACACTGCTGGCTGATGCTTATCTCTACATACTGAAATTAATGATGAAACGTTGCATTAAAATACGCATACAAATATTTAGCCAGCAAGTGAGATGCAGTACAAAAATATGAGTTTGCATCTCAGCAAATTGCTGAAGACCAGTTTTTATGTGGCTAGCTAGATAACTGGGTTTGCATGTCTTTGGCGTGCATCTGTGACACAGAGGTTAACAAAAACACTAGTCAGCTGCTTTCACCCCCCCCACCCCCACTTTTTTTCTCACTACTCATGTGAGAAATAACCATGTATTTTTTTAACAGATATTAAATCTTCACTATAGCACAAATAGCTGAGAAACCCAGTACAAGGAATATTTAAATTCTGTTACATTTGCTAAGTACTTTGCCACTTTCCATGGACCTGCTGTACATATAGTCCTGAAAAATTGAAAGCAATTAAGCTGTAATTTTCTCTCTCTGTTTCTTTAACAGCCATTGTTTGTGGTATCTGTGTTGCAAAACCATGTGTGTACTTTATTATCACAGTCCAACACAATGGACATCTTTTGTTTAAGAACACAATAAAATCTAATATTTCTATTTCAATCTACAAATATAACCTGTAGCTCCTTCTGAAGTTTATACTTGAGATGAAAAATACTTACCACTAGCCATTTCAAAGGATAATTGGACAAATTTTCTGAGGTCATGTCCTCGAGGCATGGAATTTCTAAAGTCTGGTTTAACCTCACTTCCTTCACGTAGTGTTGTTCCTCTTTTATTATTGCAACACCAAGAAGAAAAAAAGGCCCAAGAAGGAATATCAGAAACATGATGTTCATTGTGCTTTAAAAAATGAATGCTGACCAGTCTTCTGTTTAAAGAACAGACATTTTTTTTTTTAGAAGGAAACTGTAATTTTCAACCATTACCCATAGGCACATTTGTTAAGTGAAAGCCCTGCATCTGTTTCTAGATGTAATTTCATGACTCTAATTCATGGCTTTACCTGAATTTTTTGCACAATTCATAAAAGCCTTTGTTTAGCTGCAAGATCAAGGTGCATCCTTTTGGAAAGGGGAATAACTAGAAGCCTCAATTTTTCTATTACTTTTTTTTTTTCCTGTGGCAATAAATCTTCACATCAGTTTTATGCACCTGTATTTCTTTTTCACTGAAGATATCTGCAGACCTTCTTACTAAGTAAGGTGTTCAGCATGTCAGGCAGGTTAAGATTAACCCCATTTTTCAGTGTAAATGCTCCTTTTGTTATTCTCCAACCTCCTTGTCACTCTTTATCATCAATTTAAAAAAAAAGTAATTTCATCATCTCCTACCTTCCTCATTCCCA
>WBNH01005657.1:187500-270536 GCA_013401255.1 Urocolius indicus | reverse complement strand
AAAAAAAAAATCCCCAAGAATGAATTAGAAACTGGAAAAGCACAAAGAAGCTAGAAAGAGAAGATCAATAACTCACATACACAGCAGTAAACAAACTGGAACAATTACAGTGAAAGATGGTTATTGATCAGTATCAGGAGCAGCTCATATGCTGGCACCTCTGTTTATACCAGACCTCAATTATATTCTTACTTGCTCATAATAGAACTGAATTCTACAGTTTTTATCACCAGGGAAATTTTAATTCCCTTTCATTACTGAATAATAACCATGTGTTTTTAGGCAGTGGTTGTTATCAGTAGATTTACATATCAGCAAAATCCTGACTGCCCACAGCCCTTTATTGTTATCATCTGTCTTGCAGACTGGAATGCTGAGCTGCAGGAAGATGAGCTGCCCTCTCTAAGGCCAAGGGCAGGGGCAGAAGCTGTGAGGTACTTGGACCTCCAGAGCCCCAGGGACTTGGTTTTCTGGCAATACCAGTCCCTGTGGGCTTTCACAACAAGACAGGACTGTTCTCTTTAAAAATAAATATAAAAATGAGTAACTGCTCATTCTGTTTCAGAAGTACCCAGCCAAAATTATTCAGACCTGCAGTTTGCAATCCTGAAGAGTAAAGGACTGGCACTCTCTGCATCCAAGTCATCTCGGCAGACTGTTAAACAAAGCCCTCAACATCGATGTCCATCTGCTCATTATGCTGAAGGATGAGCCAACATTTACAAAACTGATAAGAGTCCTCAAGACATAAGTCCATCCTGGCCTTTTTTTTCCCCTTCCAAATATCCTTTAACAAACCTAATTCATGATACCATAGAACAAAACAGTGCCTTTCACTTCTCCCATCTCCAGTTCTTGCAGCAAAAAGATCATCGCGGATAATTAAAACCAAGTGGAAAGGAATTATCACACAATGAAACACAAAGTCAATCTCTCCTTAGCAGACGTGTCCAACAAAAGGAGCCAACTGCCTGACCTTGGGGTTGAAAGTCAGAACTTCCAGCCCCTCCTGCCAGCCCCTCCACTGTGTTTAACTCCCACTGAACTGGGACATTTGCTTCCTCTTCCCTCTCAGCTCTATAAAAACGGTCACACACTGAAATTTTGTTCAATTCCACGAGTCAGAGTAAAATTGAACTTTCAGTTGGTTGGGACTCTGTAGTTTGGACTTAATGAGATGTATCAGCACCAACACAGCTTTCCCCTTCTTGGCAAATTGCTCCCTCGTAGATATCAGAGGCAACTGGGTTTTAATTTAAGGCACATATATCAATCCACAAGTCTGTCTCTGTAAAATCTCACTTAAAAAGACAGGTTGCTAAAGAATAATGAGCTGAGGTCGGTCCCCTTGAAAAGTTTCTTTAGTAAAGTAAGCTCAGCTTTGAAAAGTAATAAAAAAGTCCAGAATCCTATTCACAGATCAGTGAAAATTTCAGGGTGAAGAACTAGATCTGCTGAAAAAAAAAAACAATTCAAAACCAAAGCTGAGAAGAAGTTGCCTACTTCATGCTAAACTTGAAAGGGTTGTGGGGTTTTTTCCCAAGAGTTTGAATGACAGTATTTTACTGGCTTTTTAATAAACTGAACAGTTAGGTTTTAAGCCACTGGTTTCACTTGATAGCTGCTTGAGAAAAATATCTGTGGCTGAGAAATTGTCCTTAAAGCTTCAATTAAAACAAATATAAACAAGAAGACATTTACTGTCAACAATTTCAGCAGCCTACTTAAAAGGTAGAAGACCAAGGGTCTTGGTCAATATTAACAGATATAATAAGTGTATTAAAGCTGTAGAGACCAACTCTGGCTCTATGATCAAAGATAATCCCAGTAAAACAGACCTCAGGCCAGGGTTTGCACAGAGGGCTCACAGAAAGTACAGAAACCTTCAGGAAACCTCCCCCTGCTTCAAAGAGCCAGGAGGCAATATGGGTTTTTCCAACCATAGCATGTAGCAATGTCTGTCAGCATCAGTAACTGTTTCTTGTGAGCTCTGAGCTGATTTTATCACAAAGGTTCATGTGGCACAGCTCTTTCCATCATATCCCCCATCCCATTCCTCAGCTCTTCTCCTTCCTCACATCCTTCCTTCTAGGAAAGCTGAAGAAGATGCCACAATGGGTTTCCGATGGAAAAGTGACAAAACACAATCCTCATCCCTAGGGAGAAGGTGGCAGAAATACCTTACGGCGCTTTTTGACTTGATGCTGCTGAAGATGTCACAAGCACCTCTAAAACTTACAGCATGAGCTTCAGTGCCAGGGCAGTCTTGATATCAGCTCATTTACACAGAGGAAATAAAAACCAGAACCACTCTCTGTCTCCTTACACCCAAGAGCAGGTATCTTGAGCAAACAGGGTAGGGAAGGACTGAAATGAATTTAGCAATGAACTGGAGCTGGTAGCTTTTTTATTTTAACTTCTCATTGTCCTAAATACAGTGTTATATCAGCTCTTGTGCTGTGCTCATGAACAGCCCTGAAGAGATGTTTCCTTCAGCATCCCAAAGAGGCCACTGGAGCTGCTCACACACCCAACTTCTCCTAGGTTGTATTATAAACTTTTCTTTGCCTCCTCTCCTTTATTTAAAAACAAAAGCCTTCCATCCACTGTGCCTTTCAACTGGAGTTTTTATTCTGATCCAGCCCTCTGCTTCTTGACATTCAGGTGCTCTTCAAACATCCATCCCTGGTTTCCTTGTAATCCTTACACAAAATGGACAATGTGCCGAGGAAAACCGCCTTGCAAAGTTGCCAAAAGAGCAATTGCAATCTAATTAGGAGTTCGTACTGCTTCAGTGAAAGCAGCACAAACACTGTTAATATCCACTGCAGCTGCTTTGTCAATAACTCCCAGTGAATCCTCCAATTTACACGACAAACCAGGAAACTATTGGATTCTATGACACTGATAGATCTATCAGTATTCATTGCCCCTATCCACTGCAACACGAGGCACAAATGCCAATAACTCTTAACAGTCCCTTAAATGCTGAAGGATCATTATTAAAGTGTGCTTGGCATCCCTGGTCATTAATTATAATCTTGTGCACATATGCAGTGTGATTGCAGGAAATAATCAGCTTTGTCTGCCAAATTGGCAACATTTAGAAACTAATTTGTTATGACATACCATCAAAGATATTTAAACAACAAACCCAAAGCTCTGCTGCACTGAGCACGCTGTTAAAATATCAGAGCACGTCATTAAAAGATAGTTAACATCTCCGAGGGGAGGTAATATTTATCCTTGAACCCTGGTTCAAGTGGAATTTCCAGAAAGAACTGTTCTATCCTTTGTCCCTGGCAGTTCACAGGAGAGGGAACTCTCTCCGGAGTGACGGATGCATGGATGGGGGGGAGGGAATGGCTTCGATTCCACTACAGACTTGCTGTCACTCACGAGCTATTAAACAGCCATTGAATAAATGTTTGCCAAGAGCAAAGCTTCCCCAGGATTACTGCACTGTTCAGGATGCCTGTGGATTCATTCAGAGACTTTTAAACTCATATTTATCTGTCTAATTTCTTTCGTAGCCCCTGTTGCCACACTTATCCCCCTAGCCCTCCCCAGCAGATGGATGTGGACACCTCCAGCCCTGCAGCTGGGATTGACTAAAGGTGTGTTATGGGGAGAGGAAGGGCTCTGCCCCCCATCTCTGCAAGAAGCAGAAGAGGAACTTTCCACTGCCTCCCTGCCTGGGGGAAGATGAGCTTCCCAGCAAACTTCTGGCTGTTAAAATCCAAACCTCTCCCACACTCTCTTCCAAACTGTTGCCATTTCTGCTCATTAGACAGGATTTTTTCCTCCTTGTTATTTGATTTCTTCCTATTGTCCAAGGCAATGTCAGCCCTTGAAAACCATCTGAAGGAAAGAGAGGGACACCCATAAAACCCCTTTGTGGTGTTGTCTCAGAAGACCAATCCCTGCTCATGCAGGATACAAATCCTGCAGTTAAAACTCTTCCCGCTGGGAACAATTCAGCTACACTGCAGATCTTCTGCCACAGTCAGTACCAAAGCTGTTGATATTTAAGCTCTGGACTGGTACAAAACCCCACACTGATGCTGAAGGACTTATGCAAGTGTGAGGGAAGGGCTAGGCTGTGCAACAAGTGTGCATCTACATCCTGATGTCTGTTAGGGGTGAGCTCTGAATCTGTACATTTTTCTGTCTTGAAACACAGAAGCCAAGGTGCCACTTAGAGAGTCCTTGAATAAGGTGTAAGAAAGCATAGCAACCATGACAGCTTTAAAACCTCCAAGACTCCAGAACAGGAACTTGCAATGGAATGTAAGAGACTAGGGAAAAATCCAAGGGCTTGCCAGACTCACGTGTAGATCAGAGGGTGCAGAAGCCTTCATCACCTTGTGTGCATAAGTAATGCCATTTATTTGCTCAAGGCTATGGTCAGAGTATTAAAATATGCATCAAAATAAACCCAGAGATACAATATTAATCAATGCTTCCATGCAAGGAACAAAATTCTCTCTTTTTTTCTTTCTCCATTAATGATCAGAATCATTTAACTGTGGCAAAGCATCTCACTTGTGGGACATCCTTTACAGCAAATCATTCTTCCCAAACTGAAGCATGGCTATAGTGCTTATTAAGAAAACTAAATATGAGGCTTTTCCCCAGAGTAAGCAGCTGAACTTACATCTTTTTTCTACATATTTTCTATGTGCTGCTTCCTTCAGTGCATTTTACTGCCTGTGTGCCCTTCCATAGCAGGAGTCCATCAGCCCAGTTAAAGCTGAGGATGGGAAATAGAAGGAGAACTGACAAGTGCAAAACACTTAAGCGAGACGATTGCTTCTCTGTTCTTCCAGTAATGACTGTTTACTCCAGGAGACTGTACTTCAGCAGAGTATTTTGTTCAGTTGATGTGACAATTTCCTACTCTGTGCCCGTGTTTTCTCAGAATCCAGTGTTCTATACTATTGAAAGAGCAGTTAAGAAATCACAGTTTAGTGCAAATCCATTTCCCCACCCTCTCAACTGCTGTCACCAGCCACTGAACCAACTATAATATCTTTCCTTTTCTTCTTCGAGGTATTTTGTAGCTTGTAACTAATTTAATAACAAAGTCTTTTTAAATGCTTGAAAGGAGCAGGTAATTTCTTCCTAATGTAATGAAAGTCACATAGGTTTCTTTACCACACAGTTCTGAAACCTATGGGTCCCAAGGAGACTTTTTGAAATGGTAGGGAATCAAATTAGCTCAAATCCATTGAAAGATAAACTGAAAAGATAAACTGTATCAAACTATCAACTTCAGCCTGCTCATACCTATTACGTCAATATTCTTCAAATGTTTCCATACTTTCAAAGAAAAATTATAGGTAAGAACTTTTAAGACAGTTATGCACCTTAAAAATCATGCAAATGCTTTCAGTGTCTCTGATTTCACTGTAGTATCAGCCTTTAACCTTTCAGATGAGGAACTTGTATGGCCTTACCTTTTTTTATCCCCCCCTCCATTTCGTATCTGATTGTATATGAACCAATGTGAACAACCCACCCCAAGGCAAGGCCATGAGTAAAGCCTGTTCTTTGAGTTGCTGCAACATCTCTAGAGATCAAACGTTGAAGTTCCCATTAGGATAATCATTCAGCTAAAGCTTTTCATATAAATGGTGTCAGACCACAAAGGTGCCAACGCTGTATGCAGGGTTTAATACAGCAGATGGGGAGTTTATAATGCTTTTGAATCAGGACACATTTTACCTTGGGAAGCTGTATTACTGTGTAAGTCCATTAAGGCTAACATTGCAATTACATCTAATAATATGTCTACAGTTATTTTCTTCTTTTTCTTATTTTCATAAAAGTTATTCAGCATTTACATAAAGGCCTAAAAACATTGGCCTTGGAAACAACGTCCTTCCTTCGAAATTAAATGTCCAATGAAGAATGAATGCCTTTACACTGAGAACCAAACCCAACACGGTGCAAATGAACTCAAGTCCAAGCCAGCATGAAGTTGAGGTGCTGTCCCTGCAGCCACATAGGTGACAGAGACATCAGAAGGTCAGCAAATATTGTTTCCTATATGTTTCAGTAGATACAATCCAAAACTTAAATGCCCTGAGAGAAAACAGTTATTTAATCCTAACTAACTCCAGCTCTATCAGGTTCATTTTGACACTTCCAGGGAAACTCTGGAGGCAGGGATTGCGCTGACTTTTACAGCAGAGAAACAGCAAATGTTCCCCTTCTCAGTGTCAAACCAAGACAGTATCCCGGTGGAACAGTCATTATCAGCTCCTGTAGTTTGACTGCTGAGTATGAGCTGAGAAGGAGGGTGCTCTGAGGAGACAGAAAGACTGGACATACAAGGACAAGCTCCTTGAGTCCCCATGTCTCTCCTTGCTGAGGCATTATTTCCAATACTTCAATCACTCTTGTTGTTATTCTCTGAACACTCTCCAGTTGTCAGCATCCTCTTGAATTATGGAGAGGAGAACTGCATATGAGGGGTATGCCAGCAGCAGTCACACTAGCACCAAAACCAGAGCTGGTAGCAGAACCTCTCACATCCTCTTGAAATTTCCCTTTACATCCACTGTAGAATTTCATGGGCCCTTTTGGCCATGCTGTCTCCTTCCTCAGAGCACACACCTGCCTGATCACCCACCACAAACCCAGAGACATACACCTCACATCCAAAAAACCCCTGATTAACAGTCTCTTGAATGGAGATGGGGAATGGAAAGGGAAGCGTTTAATTGCCATTGCTTGCTTAAAACACATGGCCCTTCTCTTGCCTTGATACAAAAACAAAAGCACTCCCTGGAAGTGACACTCACTGTTCTACACCGAACATTTGTCCACCTAGATGCAATGCTGAATCAATGCCCACGGTACATTTTCTCTTTTCCTAATAATCTTGTCCCTGATTATTCCAAGCTCCTCATTATGTTCTTGTTTCCATTTTCCCTAATTCCCACAGTTGACACTAGCTAGCTGGTTTCCCCTTACCATTTGGTTGCATCTGCTTTCTCTCCACTAGGCCAGACTGCTTTATAAACGGGAAAGGCTCTTCTCTGCTGGGCCTTTGTGGCTTTTCAGAGAACCCACTCAAAGATTTTACCTTTTCACATGGATGACTGGGGCTCAGAAGCACTTTCAGCTTCATTGATAGCACCTCTTTTAAAATACATGATAATATTACCTGTGACAGTTGTATCTGTTGACATCTGGTGTCTCTAATCAAGTTGTGATAACCTACACCACACCAGTCGTTAACTTTGAGTTCTGTGATCATTTTGTCTGTCATTATAAAGCCTGCCACAGATTGTTTTCATGTTGGATGGGATGTTCTTTCTGGGATTGCGTTCTTCACTTCTCTCTGCAGACTGAAGTCCTCATGATTTTGGTGTCTTCTCCCTCACACTTGTCAGAAGTGAAAGGAGCTGATGACACTTTGGTAGATTCTAAACCCATATGGATTTGATAACTTTGGCCAACTTTCATTGCACCCATCCCTAATAGCACTTGCTTCTCTTCAACTAAAAGACTTCCCTCTTGTCACAGCCTGCAATTTCTGATCTGGCTTTGGACAGTAAAAATAAGAACTAATTACACACAAGTCAGGTTGCTTTTGTGAGAGGTCTTAATTTATCATAGAATCACAGAATGGTAGGGGTTGGAAGGTTCACCTAGATCAGGTGGCATAGGAACATGTCCAGGTGGGTCTTGAAGCCCTCCAAGGAAGGAGCCTCCACAACCCCTCTGGGCAGCCTGGGCCAGGGCTCCCTCACTTGAACAGTGAAATAGTTTTTTCTTATATTNGGAGCCCAGAACTGGACACAAGATCTGTGCCCAGAACTGGACACAGATCAAGCCTCACCAGGGCAGAGTAGAGAGGGAGAAGAACCTCCTTTGACCTGCTGGCCACACTCTTCTTGATGCATCCTAGGATGCCATTGGCCTTCTTGGCCAGGAGCGCACATTGATGTCTCATGTTCAGCTTATTATCAATCATCAATCAGCCCTTCAACACCCAACAGTTCTTCTAATAAACACTGTTTTCTTTCTGTACAAGCACATATGATCCTTGTGTGCCACTGAATATTCTCTGATGGGAATTTTACCTAATTTTACCACTTCTTGTGAATCTGAACTAGAGGCAGGCACGATGTGGTTAGCACATGGCGTGGCATTTGGCACAAGGAGCTGCTTGGTCTGACACTATGAGCAGTTGTCACATCCATATCCCAACTCACCCTGCTTAAATAAGGAAGAAAATTAGAACTCAGCATCCCATTCATTTAATACCCATGCTGCCAGTGACTTACCCTTGGACAGATAATACTTATCTAGAAAGTTCATAAGGCTGGTGGAAGAATTATTTCCTTGCTATGCTAAAATTAATTACCTGGAGCGTGGCGTAATGGATGGATAAGGCTTCCTTCATTGTCAGCAGCGGGAAGTAAACTTCATTCATCTGCCACAGCAAAGAAAGCACTTGAACAAAAAAAAATAAGATGGGTATTATTTACAACCTGTACAACTTGCTAAACTCTGAAATAGAAGCCATTCTTCTCCCCCAGCAAAACAGAGCCATGCAGAATGGAAATCTGTTTGTTTCTTCCCAAAGCTGAAGGGCAAGCTGAAGATGAAAACCTAGCACACCCTTCATAGGACTACCAGCACTTTCCTATGGGCTCCAGTAAGTAGTAGTCAGTAGAAGTCAGGCAAAATTAGCTGCTCCATTTCAGTAACATATAGAAAATGCTTGTATATTAAAAATCCAGAATTTTAAAAGTCCCCGTCTTGCTCCAGGAATCCTAATGCCTATTTCTTAGCTCCTTGGGGAAATTAGGAAGCTACTAGACAAGTTAATGCTTTGAAGCTGTAATTTAAAAGGGTTTTTTTAACTCTTTCTTTCTTTTTTTTTTCCTTTTCCTAAAGAACTTGGCATATTTTAAACACAAAATTGTAATCGTAATTATGGATATATTGACCTCTTTGTACTCTTAGGCTGGCCACTCAAGTGAAGTAGATTTTAACCAGCTCCCTATAGGATTCAGGCAGCTTCCCATGTTTCTGTGCTGTGGCACTTCTTGCATTCATCCTGCAAGTTGCCTGACGCTGTCTGAAGATGTGATTCACTAAAGAAACACTTTCCCAGACCATTTTGTTCCACTCTGTGAAAAACTTCACAGTTACACGATACCTGGCTGACTACAGACCTGTCTGTGAAAACATTGCACTTCTCTTTGGAGCTTTCTGAGCACACCTACTAGCTGTACCCTACTGTGGTGAGGATGAGAGCTCTACTGCCAGGAAGGTTATAACTTTTCACTTGATAAAAATGGATGGGCCTCATCTGCAAAATAACTTGCACCATTGGTCTCTCTGGTATAGTTCTCTGATGCTGCTGAGGCTAAATGGGCCTGAAATCTGTTTCCAAATCTCTTTGACATCAACGAAGCTCCCTGAAATCAACTCTTTGGGTCAGACCCCAAAGGTGTGGTTTTGGGAAAACTGAGGTGCCATAGGTATCCCAGAGTGTCCACATAATACAGTGCAAAAGTACCTTACACTAAGCTGTGGGTTTGTGAAATGAAGGCTCCTCCTCTGCAAAACAACTGCACCCGAGACACGACTGAACTGCACTCAGTGTAACTTTGTAGATAGGAAAAATATCTGGGGGTTTGGTAGCAGTACAGTGAATAACCAGAGGAAGTTTCAGGGAAATACCTTAGCTTTAAATTTCTTATGTAACTTTTCCTTCCGTTCTGTCAGCTAGAAAATGTCAGTCCTCAGCTTACAGCCAGACACGTACCAAGAGAATGAGCTCTGGAACTACATCGGTTTGCTGCAACTTACCCTTCACCTCTAAAGGTCTGGCACATCTTTTTCCTGAATAAAGCAAGTAAAAAAGGAAAGATGTGTGTGAGAACACATCATGGATTCGACACTTCTGTCAGTCTGTCTGATGCAACTGAGATGTTCTTCCGCTGAAATCCCACACTAGGACTATCAATGTCAGATAAAGAGCTCAAACTGCTTTCAAGTGTTAAGAACATAGTTCACAATAAAATACACTTTGGACTGAAAAACTGCACTTATGTCCAAGCCTCAGCCACACAGAAATTAGTTTCTTAATGCTCTGTCTCTGGTATGAATGCCAGTTCTCTACACAAGTTCTCCCCATTGAAGTCAATAGATTTAGCACAAGAAAAGTGTCATCCCAGAGGCTCCGCTATGTTTATGTACATTAAGGCAAAGAAAGACTGATTGAACATACTCTTCTTATCTCTTTTATGTCCACTCACTAACATGCAGAGGTATACAGCATGTTTCCAATTCATTTTATAGTCTTGGCAAAGCAGGCAGTTGTCCTAACACAGAGAGATGTGGAGTTTGCTGCACGGCCCAGAGAGGGAGTGTGAAAGGTGGCCACGGAACAGCTGCAGTCTCACGGGACATTTGGAGTCTTTTCAAAAATAAAGGTGTCTCCTCACTCAAAAGAAGCAACTTACATACAAATCTATTTCCCCAAATATCTCCCTGCTTTCTGAAAGCATGGGATACAATTATTCCAACGGATGCATTGTTGCCTGCCTTATTCATAACACAACTTACAAAAGTGAAGCTGGAGTGTAAAAGCAATCTAGATTCACTTGACTGTCTGCAAAGATAATGAAGCATTATTTTTATTGTTAACACTGCTGCTCAAAATGAGAGGTTTGGTGATTCAGACCTTCCATACAACAAGCCTACAGCTCGGTCATGGAAAACCTGTCCAACTGAAGTAGAACTGACATAACTGTTTAGCTGCTTCGGTGGTTTCAGTCCTCAAAATGTGGAGACATGGAACACCTTGAAATGAATCTTGATATTTCTTTTTGCTCCTTGGTAGGATTGTTATCTTTTCATGTTCAATGCCAGACACAAAACTTAGAATCATAGAATGGCAAGGTTGGAAGGGACCTCCAGAGATCATCTAGACCAATGCCCCTGCAGAAGCAGGTTCACCTAGATCAGGTCACACAGGAACATGCCCAGGTGGGTCTCGAAGACCTCCAAGGAAGGAGCCTCCACAACCCCTCTGGGCAGTCTGGGCCAGGGCTCCCTCACCTGAACAGCGAAACAGTTTTTTCTTAAATATAAGTGGAACGTTTTGTGTTGCAGCTTCATCCCATCCCCCCTTGTCCTGTTTCTAGCTACTATAGAAAAAAAAGTGCTGTCCCAACCTCCTGACACCCACCCTTTAGATATTTGTAAATGTTATTAAGATTCTCTCTCAGTCTCCTCTTCTCCAGACTAAACAGCCCCAGGTCTCACAGCCTTTCCTCATATGAAAGATGCTCCAGTCCCCTGATCATCTTGGTGGCCCTGCACTGGCCTCTCTCCAGCGGTTCCTTGTAGTTCTTGAGCTGAGGAGCCCAGAACTAGACATAGGACTCTAGATGAGGCCTCACCAGGGCAGAGCAGAGAGGGAGAAGAACCTCCCTTCCTTTCTGTACTTTCTGTACCTCTGTTGCAGATGAAAACAGTAACAAACAATGATAAGCTGATACACAATAAATGGTTTCTAGCACTTCAGGCCAGTTCACTTGGCTTAATGTCACAATAAGCACCCAGAAAATTCAGGATTTAAAGTAAGAAAGCAAGTTTTTGACTCAGTGAAGAGTGCTATGCTTATGTTATAAACACAAGGGTTTAATCATTATTATCATTACAAGGAGAAATGTCCCTACAAGATAAAACTGAAGAGATGAAAGAACGTTTTTGTATGGCATCTTCTGCAGTGTCTTTTAGTACCTGCTTTGAACCCTTCCTACATACTCCACTATGCAGGTACACACACATATATGTGTATATCTATACATATATACATGTTTAGGACAATTTTTAGTAACAGGTATTATAAGATCTTAATCCTTGGTGAAAACTTCCTTTGTGTAGGTGTCACACAAACGCAGAACACTTTAAAGAGTGCCTGTAACTGAAATGTAGGGCAGGACACAGTATGTGATTACATACAGACAAACAGAAAAGAGCTAAAAAAACTCTCCTGTGATAATACTGGTCAGCTTGGTGGGCAGAGGTCTCTGCACAGCAGCTGCCTAGCTGCTGCTTAGTTTATGTGTAACATCCCATCACAGTGGAGTTTTAAGAGAGGAATTAAAGGAGAGTAAGAAAAGAGTCCTGCAAATGTCCAAGAACACTTCTCCAGCATGATGTAAAATTAGCATGAAGGCCTTCCATACACCAGCCCTTAAATAAAACCCAAGAAACTGTATTCATCTACTTATCATCCTCATGTCAGTACAGAACACCACTGAAACTCTGAGAGCCATTTTTAATAGAACTAGCGAGATGCTGGATACTTGTAAAAACTAAACACTGTGTACCAGCAAAGACAACAAAATGGTAACGTATCACAAAACTGACAGCTCCAGGACCTTCCTGCTGGGGCTCTTAGATCTGATGATGCTGAACCTACTGTTTGTAAGTCATCATCTTCTCTCTGCTGTGTGCCTCGATGATGCTTAACAACTGATTTGTTTGGGTTGCCGTTGGCAATATTTGGGGGAGATCCTCACATAAGAGTGAAAGGAAACACCCTTTCTGTTTGGAATGGTTTTGAGGTACTGCCACAAAGGTGTCACAAAAAAAAAAACCCAACACTCTTCCCTTCCCAGGAACAGGACATTCCTCTGGGAAAGGATTTAGTAAGCAATAAGCAGAGAATTTTGTGAAGTGGCTTCATGTGACGGTGTTTGTTGAGATAGAAAAGCTTAAAAGAAAAAGGGGCTGGTGAGTCTCTCAGTTCAGATCACGTTGAGCAAAAGGAAGTGCCAAGTTCAGACTATGACCAACAAAGCAGCTCACAGCAGAAGCCAAATACACACATTAAGAAGGCAGAGAAAGGCTAGGACTGGATCGGGGAGGAGGGTCATGTCAGCGACACTTTACTGTTAAACACACACCAGCAAGAGCTCAAAGGCAGCCTCATTGCAGCTTGCCAGAGAGTGAAAAGCTGAGCTGGGAAGCGTCAGGCGTTAAGTGAGCAGTCAGACAGCAGGACACTAATTCACTGCTATCCCGACACTCCTCTACGCCCAGTAATCAAGAGAGTCCTTGAAAACACTATTAATTTCACCTACTCTTGACTCACACTGAGCTTCAAATATTTCCTTCAGCCAAGGCTCATGCTCAGTGCAGACAAACCTAGGGCTCCTTGCCGGCACTCCCGGCCCACCAATCGCCTCTCTGCCAGTACACGTGGGTGGCTTCCAGAGGTACCCGATGAAAAAGTCACCTTGTTATTTCTTCCCAGCCTCATCTTTGGAAATGGGTGAGTCACTTCAGCCAAAGCTTTCCAAAAGTTCAAGCTTAAGAGAGACAGCTGGAGCAGACAATCTCTGCTCGAGCAGTTCAGGTCTGGCAAAGCCACAAGCAACTGGAAATGGGTCACTTGTGCACTCGCTTCTTTGGCACTGCCCCGGTTCCAAGCTCAAGCAGGCGTCATCCACGCACGCCTGGTGCTCACAGCACTCACCTTTTCCTGCTCATTTGCTGAAAAATAAGAGTAATGAATGATCTAAGAGGCAGCAGGTAGATGCAAACATCAGTTTGAAATGCAGCTCACAAGAAATGGAAACATGTATTTGTAAGGCAAACACCTGCAATGGAAGCACAGTAACTTTGGAGTTCTGGGTATACGTGGGGAGATTTTTGCTAGAGTGATCAGCTAACTTACACCTGGACTTCTGTATCACAGACCTTCTGCCTAATCCCATTCATTTCTATTTGTTCCTTTTGCAAATATTGGCCTTTTTAATCCCTCCTCATTTGGAAGCACCAGCCCTCCCAATACCTTTAACCATCCTCATTGCACTTTCATTGAAATCAATGGGGCTTTGCAAATTACCCTTGTACAGCTGACTCCATTATGCCCATTACAGATTTAAAAACATGATGACAAGAAGCTAATCTGCAGGCACAACTCTCTCACTCTTCTGCTGTAAATAACTCAGACATATAATTTTTTTTTAAATCCTGAAGTGCCTAAATTATAGCCTAACAATATGCAAAATTTCATCTTCAAATAAGTCCATGGGTTGCTTTTTTTTTTCAGCTGAGATAATACAACACTTTCCCCAGACTCAGCTAAACTGTGATAGCTTTTGTTTGTTTTGTCTTGTTTCTTGTTTAAAAACGGATAAAGGCATGTCGGGCCAATTTAATTGCAATAGGATGTTCGGAGACTAAGGAGTGAAGTGGCAGAGTTTCAGTGTTACATTATGTTAATAGTGGAATTAACAACCCAGCATGCCCGCACAGCCCCTCAAAACAGGCTCTGACAAACTCCTAATCACATTCAAAACTCCGTTTCCCCTCATTAGTAGCACGTCTCTGCCAGCAAGGAGGGAAACAGCAGAGTCACCTGCTCCCTGGATGTCACCCAGCAGTCACTGGTTTCACCAGGAGACACCTCCAAGGTGCCAGACTAACCTCCAGAACCCCTGGCTGGGCCCTTCCTCCAGTTAATACTGCCCAGACCGTGCAGGATGTCCACAGCATCCCGTGGCTATCTGACCCCCCTCAGGGAGCCTCAGGAGCTGTAAAGCCTTGAGCTGATGCTGTTTTCCAGCTGTACTTTCCAAGCCCTTCAATGCTGAACCACAGCAAGCAGACACCAAAGTAATGAAGGGCAAACAAAACCCCACAGCTGCCGTGCCCTGTGTCAGGGATTTCAGGGACTTCTGGTGCCAACAGTCTATGGCAGAGTTTTCCTTTGTGCCTTGGAGGTGGACAAGGAAGTGGAGGACAAAATCCAAGTGAAAAATAGGAATGAGAAGTATGGGGTCAGAAGACAAGATGCCATTCCTGTTACTGTGGTTACTCAGCAGAGGGATCAAAGAAACACAGTGGAGTCTAAACCTGGGACAGTCAAATCCATCTGATGCCAGAAAAGTAGGAGGAATGCCAGAACTGGCTCCTCCAGCACACTGAGCCTTGCATTGCCATCTCCAAAGCCACCCAAAGCAGCAGTGTGCTGGCAAGGGACAGCAGCACCACTGACTCTAGGTGACTCTTCTTCCCAGAGGCTGTGGACACCGAGGACACATCTCTCAGGCCCAGTGAGGAGCCTCATGACGTTCCCCCATAAGACTGCTCTGGCCTGGCCAGCAAAACCCTCCTGTGAGCAGCAGGAGAAGACACCATGGAAGGAATAAAGCAATTTTCCCCAAATACTTTTCCTCCTGCTGTGGGTGGGGATGATTTAGCCCATCTTGCAATCTCCACCACCGTGTAATTTATATTCACTGGGGTGCCAGAACTGCACAGAGTCCTCTAAACATAAGCAATTAACTCCCATTAGCATGAGCTGGAATCACTCAGGAGACCATCCCCCATTATTGATTATCTCGGTTTTGTACCAGCTCAAAAAAAAAAATGTACAAAGAAAAGAAAATCACATAGTTAGTGGCTTTGGCTAAGTTAAGGCAGGCAAATTAGATTCATTATCATTCTTGAGCTAAACAGTGGGGCTTATTAGAATGTAGTTCATTTACATACTTTGATCTGATGGGTGTAGATACCTAATTATACAGCAGCCAGCAACTTATTTTTGATGCTTTTTATTAATTAATATTCAGCATTATAATTAAATGCACAGGCTGCTCTTCTGCAAATTCTCTTTTTAGGGGGTTGTTTCTAAAAGAAAACAATCCCCCTTTAAAACTCCCAGCCGTGAAGCACACCAGGAGCAACAGATCCCTCCCCAGCGCAGCAGAAGCGTGCGCCATGGCTCACAACCAACGTGGCCCACAGCTTTGCCTGAGGCCCTGTTACTCCTCAACCCATTCTCAGCAGCTAGCAACACCCCTGACACGTTGCATCCCATACCTCTAATCTGCTCCTTTAGGAGGATCTCTATTTTCAGGTAATAGAATGGTTTAAATACATCCATCCTCTCTTTAATGTAAATGTTTTGATATAGTTACTTTTAACTAACTCAGTCATTGATGTGACTGACTTGGGCAGGTCTTAGTAGCTTGTATAAAATAAACAAAACTCAATCAACCAAATGGTGTATCAATCTTGAAATCTATTTTGAAGAGGGGAAAAAAACCAAACCAGGGCTGTTTGTACTCTGTTCTCCACGTCTTTTAACAACCACCTTACACCAACATAAACACAGTGAGGAAAAGGAGATTACTGTAAGAAAATCTCCCATAGACACACACAGAATTTATATAAACAACAAAGAAAGCTGTATTGTGTTCTTTGTGGAGCCTCAAGAAATCGAAGGACTGAGTTCTGCTTGTACCTTCACGGCTCTGTTCCCACAGAAGGTAAGCACAGTGCTCCCAATCCAAGACAGCACTTGCATGCATGCTTAATAGGAAGCATTTGCCTTGGGTGTCTCTCGTGACACGCTGCTTTAAATAGAAGCATGGGGTACACATTTGGATGGAAAGCAGAGTGCTCAGCACATGACAAAGTTCTATCCTCTCAGCCATCAGTAAGATGTGACAGATCCCTGCCAGTGAACACGAGGGCAGAATTTAGCCATGGGGAAAGAGATGAACGTTAGGTACTGTACCCATAAGCTGAGGTGGGACTCGCCTCAGAACTTCCACGTTAGATGCTGATAGTGCTGATATGGAGAGAGCCTCAGCATCACTGGATGTGACAGAGCAGTCACTACAGAGTATACAAGACCTTCAAGCCGCACATCGATGTGCATCTGTCAGAGGTCTCGTGGTGTGAGTAGCCCAGAAGCCCTCTGGGCAGAGCAAGGCTTTTCTGCAGGAGAAGGCACATCCATCCCATTGGAAACTCCAGGAACTGCCTGCTGATGAGGTCGTTAAATGAAGCAGTCACGAGGAGTGGCATTATGTACAGATCACTATAAAGGAAACAGCAGTGGAATAAATCCAGCAGGCGACGCTCCCGAAGCCTTCAAGCACAATGAACTTTTTTCCTGAGAAGACAGTGCCAAGCAGACTGAAAAATTAATTTCCTATTTGTTACCATTTTTGTTATGATCACTATCTTCACGAGTCTGAGTCATTAGCATGCGAGTTTACAATTATCCTCTGAGCCTTGTAATGTCCTGTCATTTACCTCCAGGGATTTATGTCAGAATCCAAGTCGGTTCCTAAGTGATGTTCCAGCAGGACAGAATGACAGCACCATTAGAGCTCCTTCCAGCAGATGATGGTAATGATATTATTATTCCCCTGATCAGCTTGGTGATGATTGTTTGAACTTTATCAGTATTAATAGAGAAAATAATAAAGGTATTAATATTTGAAAGCTCTCTGTATTGTGTTTAGTATCATATTATTGCTACGTTTTATGGCAAGTACTTTGACATTTCAGTGAATTTCCATTTACAGTATTACCGCTATAATCTACTCATGTTGTAATTGCTTCTAGATACTTGTAAGGTTTAATTTCTGATATTTCCTCTCAATAAAGGAACCTGCATATGAAATTGATATACAATTATCCTCACAAATTTGCATTGTTAGCCTAGAGTTGGGGGAGCTTAAAACAGCCAAGATATTCTATATGGCTACCGGACCAAATCAGGCCTTAGCGGCTTCTTGGGTTTCACAGTCACCGAGATTGCCTCTAGCTCTGCAGCAGAAGCACCCTCTCTGTGGTAGCTGCTCAGAATATTCATGCTATCCACACTGAAAGATGAAAGCTGCTGGGCAACCCTGAATGATAATTTCAGAAGGGACCTCGAGATGGAGGAGAATGTGTCAAACAACCACTCTGCCCTAGAAGAGAGTCAGGAAGACAGAAGCTTCCATGAGCTTTCCGTCTGGGAAAGGAAGCGTGAGTAATGATTGGGTGGGGATGGAGCCACCCCACACAGACAGAACCTGAAACTAACTGATGGAGAAAGACAAGTCAGCTGATAAAGAACTATGAAATGAGTTTTCTGAGGTGGACCTTTGCAAGAGACTGAGGCAGGAAGCAGAAAGGGACAATAGAGGTGGATTTCCTAAAGCTGTAGCTCCTGGCTCTGTGTGGAAGAGAGGAAAGCTACAGAGCATACAAACCTGAATTTGTACTTCATCTCTGGCTTGACATTATTTTTTGAAAGCATCCTAGCAAACACTTGCCCTATGCCATGAGAACTTCAGATCAACGGAGATGTTCCTGCAGAAGTACAGATTTCACTCCAGTATTGGCACAGAACTCTGAGTTTCCTCAGTTCCTCCTGCAACAACTTGCACTAAGTTAATAAAGCTACCGTTTTGTACAGTTACAAGACCATATGTTCTGACTGCTCAGAACCCATTTTTCTAAAGGGAAACACATAAAAGAAAACTCTGACATTAAGGAAAACGCAAACAGCAGTCTGCCACCTCCTTAGTTTTGTGAGCGAGGCATCGAAAAGGCAACAAAGTTGGTAACAGTAGAGGCAACAACTATTCCTCACTTTGAGGCTCAGCTTAAGCTACTTTGTTTGCTTTACTCTCCCCGGTTCCAGAGCAACACTACATTAATAGCTTGTAAATCACTGTCAGACACACTATGTGGCAGACCCTATATGCAATGTCTGTAGTACCACGTGATACTGAGTGAGATACACTCTTAAAACTGCCTCTGTTATTTCATAGAATTGTATTCTCAGCAGCTCCACTCCCCAGCCTTTTCAGCCAAAAATGAGGTGCTAGGAGGGATGGTGGATCTCAAGAGGAAGATGTTTAAACAACAGACAGTTCACTAGATGATTCATAGCACAGTATTACTGTAGCTCTTGGGGGCCCTGACCACCCATGACTCCCTGTAGTGATGCTTTTAAACAGAAAAGACAAAAGGTGTTTGCAAGAAGGCCGAGTTTGTTAAACAGTGCCCAGATCTAGATGTCTATTTCAGATGAGTAACTAAACCTCCAATCTCAGGAAACTATTTCAGCTGTAAGTTTTGTTCTTAAAATACTGAACGTATAAGACACAGGGTGAAGAAATCTGGTATAAGGATCTACTACACAAACAGACAGAATTCACTTGTGTTCTGAAGAGGAATCAGCTACGAGACATGGCACTGAAAGTAAAAGCCACTGCAGTTTGCAGATAAGATGATACTCTTCCATGCTTGCACTTACTCACCTGCCAGCACATAGAATTGCCAACATCCAAGATCACAGCATTTCCTGTTTCCAGCCAGTTCTCAGCACAAACCTTGCTTGAATGCCCTTCACTCAACTTTCATCCCAACCTTCAACTTGGCCGCAGATTTGCATCTTGATTTGCAACCTCCTGGGGCAAGGAGCCTTGACATTCCCCATGAACCCAGCGAGCAGTGCTAAGAGCAGTTTCATTAGCCCAGGATCTCATATAGCTCTCAAGAGCTCCTGTCTCTACCAAGTCTGAATTCGTGCCAATGTCTGATTGCAGTAGAAGTAACATTAAAGGAAACCCCTAGGCTAGTCGGCTGTCTTACAATTGTATTAGCCTCACTGTCTTTGTCAGGCTTGTTCTCTGTGGAATTGCATATCCACTTAAGGTTATGAATTTGATTTATCGTCAGGATTTGAGGTGAGTTTCAATCCTTGCAGAAGCAAAAGAACAACAGCATGGAACAGAAGAGGATCCGGGGAAGATCTATCTGTGCATTGATTCACCGCACACAGCACTTCAGCCCTGATTTGCAGACCTCTGCAACACACATTTCTTGTGCAGGGGCTACTAAATTAGTTCTGATTTACATCACTGCTGGGAGCATGAAAAAATACTGATCGGAGGCAACAAAACAAACACGTATCTGAACCGAGGTGTCAGGAGACACGGATGGATGGCGCCACCTGCACTGCTTGTGGGATGCTCCTTCCAGTCAATTCTATGCCACGTTCCCTTTGAGTTAAGTGGTGTGGCACTAAATTACAATGGTATTGATCTTTCAGGGCATTAATTTCATAGTGACACCTTAGATTGCTTAAGGCTTTGTCTGGAGTAATGCTGAACCTAGGACACAAAAAAGAATGGAAGCTTTTTTAGTGACTCAAAAGAGGTCACCATGAGGTACCACGTCAGCTGCTTCCATTCAGTACAGTGTACCACAGGCTGCATTTTCCCATGGCTCCCAGGGCAGCCACAGTACCAGAACTGCAGAACTGCCTTTGACAGCAGATTTCAATATGCTGTTTACTGTAAACCTGGAATTCACTTTAAAGTTGCTTCCAGTCAACATTCACAAGCGGAACTGTGAAGACACTTTAGATCTTACTAATGTCCTCAGACCACTTGGCAAAGAGATGTGAAGTTTCCCAGTTGCAGGTTCACAGCACGCACTCTGCACCTGGTTTCTAGCTAATACTCAAATACCGTATCCAGCGACCCTGCAGTTCATGTGGATGTTCTATTTTGCTGCCATAGACCTAAATCTTGTGTTCTTCAAACCAGTGGGAGTTTTGCTTGAGGAAGAAAAACCACAAAGTCAGTAATTTGGCAGCCTGATTTTATAATAATCTTTGTCTAATGATTATTTAATATTGTACTGGGCTATTTAAAAGAATATTCTACAAAGTGCTGGAGCTTCCTTTTCAAAGCCTGTGTAAGATGTGATTTGTAATTAGTAGCTTTAGATATGTAACTTGTGTGAGAGAATATTAGTATTCCATAAAAGCCGCTGTCATCATAAGTTATATGGAGAAGCACAACATAATATGAATAGTTAACAGCTAAACTACTTTGTTTAAAATAGATTTGGTAGAAGCTCCACCTGGGAAATTGTTTCCCCCCTCTTCCCTTTAAATTCTGTTATGAATAAATGAGTTGGGAACCGTGACCATAAATGACCTGAGCACCAAGGGAATAGAGTGAAATTTACTTTTAAGTACTTCAAAGTCTTTCCCTTTATCCGTGTTTAGATGCTGGGATTACTCACACAGCTTGTTACGACAGCTCTGGAAATTACTCAGCACTGTAAATGTTCATTAAAATATTATGATCTGTACAGTAGGTGTCAGTTCAGTAAATCCCACTGACTGCTGACACCACTAACTCTAACCCAGCTCAGAATACTGCCCGTTCCTTGAACAGAGCTGATGCAACCAGCCCTCGCTCAGTGTGTATCGCAAGGGTGAGGAGCTTTTTTTGGAAGCTTTTACCTTTGTTAAGCAGAAGACAACAAAAGCGAGCTCTAGAGGGCTGCAGAGCTGGCCGGGTAGCAGCAGAGGGCACTCACACTCTACCGTACGGGGCCAGGGCTGCTCTGCAGCGACTTTGCATTTTCTGCAGCACTGTCAAGAGCTGTCAAGCCCCTGTGCAAGCACAACTCACCCCTCCGCTTCAAGAAAATTCGACAGACATTTTATTCTAATTCCCTTTGAATTCTTGGTGTACTTAGGAAAAAGGCTGGAAAAAAAAAAAAAATAACCCAAAACACAGCACCGTTTCCTTGCTCAGACCCAGGAAACCTTCACACGCACATCCTGACAACCGGGGGCTTTAAATCACGCAGCAAAAGGTACCAGCTCATGAAGAGCTCTCCCACAGACACAGGGAGCAGGGTCGGGCCATCAGGCAACAGAAAAGCAACGAACCAAAAATGTTTCTTAAATGGGCGATATTTTTAAAGCCAACAATAAGATGCTCATCAGTTAATACACAATCCCAACGTGCTGCTACTAAAATCATTCATAGCAAAAGAATATCTAAATGAATGTGCCTTGTGCTCCCTTATGTTATTCGGCAGCTTGATTTCTGCCCTCACACGGGAGTGTTCCCAGCATAGTCCCTTTCTGACCTAGATAAAATAATTTCTTATTCTTCTTCTACTTCTGTAAGGTAATGGCATGGTGAAGAATGTGATGTGTGAGCTACAGATGGCACTGAAAGAATCCAAGAATCTAAAAATACAGTAAGTTTTACAGGAGAGGTTTCGTAAGGTGGCTGTCTCCTCTTTGACATCACTATTCAGCTGGCTATTGGAATGGGACTAATTTAATTAAGAGAACAGCTCAGATAAAACATTTTTGTCAGATTCTCAAAGTCCTATTCACCTTGCTTGAGAACTCAAGCAAGTCTTCTCTCAGGCAGTCCAGTAATACACCTCCCGTCATGCCAGCTTAGCTGAGCGGTGCAACAATAGGAGCAATTGGCACAAAGAAAACTACTGAAGTTAATGTAAAGATTATCATATTATTTTTCCAATGGGGACCCAATGGTCAAGGCAATTGCTGGCAAGAAATTGTTCGCTGCAGTCTTGATCTTTCGCTCCTCAAAAGCTGCAGGTGAGTTTTATTTGTAGCATTTGGTCCTGAAACCCTCACAGCTTGCCACTAGCTGATTTCACTCATCTGCTTTCCGAAGTATCTGAAGCAAAAACAGTTATTTCTCAGCAATAAACACCAATTGTAGGTTTGGTTTGGGGTGGGTATTTTTTTTTGCAGTGATCACTGCTATTGGGGTTTTGTTTTGAAACAGAAGCAGAACAGTGAGACCATAATACAGTTAAAATACAAACCTGGTAGTTAATTTGCCTGTGCTCCAATCTCCTGACATGAAACTCCATTCCCTAATAAGAAATTTCCGTATCTGGTTTCAATAAGCAATCAAATACCACAAATCCACTTTGCATTTTAAAAAGAACACTGTATTTTTAAGGAAAGAGAACAAGATGGTTTTGTAGCTAAACAATATCGCTCTTCAGATCCCAAATGAGTAAATGCTGGGGAGGTGGGTGACAGGGAAAGACAGGGGAAGAAAGAGAGCCAAGAAGAGGGTTAATAGAAGTTTTCCAATCTAACATTCTCAAAGTAAACACATAAACAACAACAAAAAAGCTGCTTTCTGACCAAGGAAGAAGAGTGTTAGAAGGATGTAATGCAATCCCTGCAGCATTTCAAACTCTACTTCAAATCTAGGTCTCTCTCCACATAGCATGTTCATCGCTTGCAGCAAAAATGGGTTCTTTTAAAGAGCATGTCCCTTTATCATCATAGAACCAGCAGTTTCAGATTTCATACTTGTGATCTCAATAGCTTCCAGGAATTTATATTCAGAACACAACTTTAGTGTATGAAACTGGGGAGAAATGTCAGACAATGCATTTGTGTATGGCTCAGTAACCTGAGAGAGGACTGGTGCATTTTAGCTGTCCCAACATTGTTTTTTCAGACTTTGGTAAAAAAAGTGGAAGACAAAAAAAAAACCACCCCAGTTTGCTTTGTATACTTTTGGAGAAGCAGCAAGGATGGGTCACATTACCTGACTGTGCTGATGAGTGACCGTTTCCTAAGGAAATGGGCTCTCTACAGTCTTTCAGATTCACCTGGCAAAGCCTCCAGTGAAGAAAGCAGTAGTTTAGTGCAGGTACATGTGTATATGTCCATACAAAGACTTGCACCACTCATTTACCCTAGTTAACACTCCTAACTTACACTGTCACTGGATTTCCTTGGTTTGATAAATTATAAGGTAGTCTGCTGAAAAGTCAGTCAGAGCTTCTTGTGCAATCGTGTATACACAGGGTTAGTGACACACTGAGATATGCACAATGTTCCTGGTACTTGTCAGGATTAAGCTCAGAATTGTTTTCCCTCATTCATGAAAAAGTCTTGATGCTGCCTACTGCTTTCTTTTCCAACCAACGTATCTCAAAGACACATGTGATAGAGTGTTCAAGTCTTAGCTTCTTTTCTAGTGGTTCAGAAAGAGCATGACCTCAGCTTGCAGCAAGTCATCTTCAGATCCCCCCCAAGCAGATCCCAAACTTCCTCCAATGCCTTGGCAAATGCATCTTAATAAAAACTAATAAGAACTCAGATTTCCATTCTTTTCCTTTCTTTCCCCTAGTCAGGCCTGTAGCCAATCTAGTGTAAAAATCCAATGCACAAGTGTGACCGAAGGCAGACGCTGAGCACACTACAGCCCCGAAATCACGATGTAAGCTTAAAGGGGAGCCCCCAAGTCTGCAGCCCTGATGGCCAGATGAGATGCTCTGAACCACTGAGAGCTCCAGGAAAGCAGTGAGATCTCCTTCAGTGAAAATACTCCCACTCACATAAACCCCACTCTTGGCTATTTCTCCCTGGTACACGGACCTGATTTCAAGATGGCACAGGAGCTGACTTCTCTTGCATTTCTTGGCTTTTGAGAGATCAGAGGCATTATTTACTCTTTCTTTTTTTTTTTTTTACCTACCACATTTTTAATTAAATTAAATTCCCCATGCATGGTTAGCTATAAAGTGTGTATTACTTACCTGCATCTTCAGATCTTTTACAGTCCCGTGGGTAAATCCATAATTAGTTGGTTTTGTAAAATGCATATTATTTACTTGACAGGCCAGAATGGCTCTGGAGGAACTGTCCTCATGTCTTGGTTAAGTGCATAATTAGGCAGGTTTTTAAACCCCATGTTATGTTCCCCACATTGAAGCCATTGCACTCCATTTGTTAAATATTCATTTAATTGGGGTTTTTTTTTTTAAGTATTATTTAGTCAATCAGCCAAGAAAGCATCTAATGATGTATTTAGGACATGAGTAATAAAAATTACTCATGAAAATGTATGGGAAAAAAATCACTTTTCACTGTTAGTTCTTCTTTAAGCCCCCATGTCCTCACCACTCCCACTATTTCCTCTAAAAATACCAAGAATATTCAGAGCAACAACTGTTTCAGGAAAAAAAGTGTTGAACTAAGCACTGCTTAACAGGATACTTCTACATTGACCTAAACTTTCAGACTTCTTTATCTATAAAGAGATGATTTGTGTTCTTTTTCCAAGGACAGATACTATTAGGGTAAAAACTTTAATTTTGTGCTTTCTCAGTCCTTTGGGACAGATTCTCACCAGCACAAACACACTGAAGAAGGCAGTGACATGTTAATCAGCACAGCAGAGAGGCTGAATCACTCTACCCTAGAAATGCTTACAGGTCTTACAGAGGATCAAGGTTGTGCACAAGCTTTGAGGGCTCTGAATGGGAATGCACATGACAAAATTTCACGGTGACAGACCAAAAGCAGCAAGTACTAATTCACACAACAGTCATTCCAGACAACTGCACAAGTACCATTCACCTCAAATGAGGCTACTTAATGTCTCAACACACACTGTGCATTGCTGTGTAATATGGACCAGATTTATATAGGTGCTGAAACACCTTCTACTGTTGATTTTGCTAAGTGAGATACCCAGGAAACTCAAAGCTTTGTGCATTTGGGCTCTCAGTCTACCAACGGAGCCATTACAAAGCTGAAGTTATTTGCCATCAGGTTATCAGTAGCATGATGAAATCTGGAACAGACTTAACATTATCAAGAAAGGTTTAATGCTAAAGGATGAGAGCCAAGTTTGACCTCCTTGGTTTTCTGTCATGCTTTGTGCTGCAAAACTGCATGAGAATGATGTGCCCTTCAGTAATTTGCAATGTGACAGCTGTTCAGAAAGGGGGAGGCACATCAGTTTCTTCTTGAGTAGAAAAGGCATCCTCCTAAGTATGTAGTGTTCAATTACTGGAAGCAGTTCAATTAGAATTCATCATCCCTCCCCTCCCATCTCCCAGCCTTTCCTCACAGCACTGCTATTCCACCCATTTCAGACAACGCACCAAGACATCTTTGTAGCTCCTCAGCCCCAAGACCAGGTGTAGGGTGAGACAGAAACTACAATGTTATGCCTTGGGGGGGTGAGCACTTCCTCCAAACCACAGCTCAGCACTAAAAGCAACCAAACCAACAATATGTCCTTTTGCACGGTCCAGGCCAGGCAAGAAAGCGTCAGATCCCCTCCAAACCTCATTCACACTCATTTGAGTTCACTTCTTCCCCTGAGTGCTGCACCAAAGCCAAAACCATGATGTATTGCATAAGGAACTTGCCATAAGTAGAATACGACTCCTTTCTGGAATCTGCTCAGGTTACGGGCACACAATCAAATGCAATCAAGGCACAGCAGCTAAACAAGTTAGCACCTGTCAGCTGGGCCTCTAAACCTACCTCTGCAAGTGCCTTTATGTTCTGCCCAGAAGTGTATTATGGAAAGGGCCATGCAGTGAAAGATGCTGTCTTCGCCCCTGGTTGGTTTGGCTGTTCACCACCCCTCTGCTGCAAGTTGCCACCTTCACATCTCAGCTGGCAAATCCAAATCTGTGAGTGCTCTCATTTGCTTAACTGAAAAAAAAAAAAAAACCAAAAAAGAGGAGAAAAACCCTCAGATGGTTTAGTTCAAACAGATCTCAAAAGTAAGTTGGCTGCACTAGCACTGAAGTGCAGAAGGACTGCTGGAATGTTTCTTTCTCCTCAGCTGGTTGGGGTGATAACCTCTGGGACACCAGCAGTAACAAACTGTTGTGGGGAAATGAAGCTGCATTTGTAGCACTCCTCTGGAATAGCTCCAGCCCACCCTGGCTGCAATGGAAAACATGCTACCTTAAATCCCTGGGGAAAAGGGGCTCAATTTCAGTCAGTATTCTCAATAAATACGAAAAAGAACATGCAAGGCAAAAGCAGACAGATTCCTTAAACAAAGACTATGATTAATTTTAAACTATGTTGTCCAATCATATTGATCATTATAGCCACTTACATTTACTATAAATCTACTAGAGTTTTCATGTTTTGTTTCTTTACTTCAATACAAAACCAAGAGCTCTCTCCCACAGTCAGCTAGATATTGCCTGAAATAACACATGAGTGGTGGCTATTTTACCCAGCAGGTTCCTTTATCACCACGGAGCAGGAAAGTTGACAGGCTTTGTGTCTGAAATGTAATTAGCTTGTGGGAGTATGGTCATAATGAAAGTAAAATTTACATTATTGCAGGCATGTGATTGTTTGCTCTTTCAAACAGGAGTAAAAAGTGAATTCCGAGGCATGTATTTGAGGGGCTTATTCAATCAATACCCTCAGACTTCCTACACATCTCTTGAGGGGAAAGGGAGGCAACTGGAGGTTTAGATCAGGTTTCTCTGTGAAAGCTTTTAAGACCTCAAAAGAAGAAATGAATGGTGAAAAATGACTCACAGCATTGGGCCTGAGTCCCATTTCAGTCCCATTCAGGATTCACCCGGATTAACGGAAGAGAAGCTCTCACTTAGAAGCAGATGTAGAGGTTTACAAACCCCTTCAAAGCACAAAAAGTAACTACTCTTCCTCATTAAAGAAACAAAAGGTTTAATTTTCTAAGCTGAATTCTCTCGGCAAATACATTTGTAGAGCAAGCCCCAAACACACTGAAATACAACACACTTTGACCCTCTTCTCTTACATCCTGAAAGGCTGAAACACAAGAAAACATCATTTAGGACACAATTAGGCCATGAGCTCCTCTTGGTAGAGGGAAGGGGGGAAAAAAAGGGGGTAAAAACAAAAAAGAAAGAGTAGTTTATTCCAGGGAACTATGGTTTGTAAACACTGACAGCCCCATGTGACAGATACAACACTTGTCAATCCCTGTTGAGGCATGATACGAACAGCAGTCAAGTCCTGCCTCCCAGATCCCTGGGACCTTTCTATTCCAGATGCTTCTGAAATTGTTGGCCCCTACAGAAATGCCTGGACACAAACAGCCTTTTCTCAAACCAAGTATTTTGTAATGAGGTTCTCCACCTATTGATAGCATCTTTCCAGGAAAACAAGAGGGAGGAGGAAATTCTCCTTTGTTCATCCAACAGTCCACCAGGAACAAAGCAATGTAGCGTAACAGCCCAGGCACTGAAACTAAAGGATACAAACAAGGTTCTTTCTACAAAATCCTGAGTCAAACAAGTTACTGTATTGTCCCAAAAAACAATGGTGGATTGAAAGAGTGGCATAGCCAGTGCTGACACAACTCCCATCTCGTTCTCATGTTCCCAGCTCCTTGTTTCCTACCAGCAGCTGCAATTTAACCAGTGCAAAGGGAAGAGCAACACACCTTTTCATTTCTGTGTATCTGGGTGTCCTGACCTTGTCCAGTAAGAGGGAGGTCAGAGCACCTGAGTCTATTTTGATGCAGGAAAAGTCTAAGTTAAACAGAAGCCAATCTGTCTGCAATAGTGTTTTGGTGCAGCAAACAAACAAACAAACAAATAACAGTTTACAGAAAAGTCAGCACCAACTGAAAAGAGCAGCAATAAACTGTTTTAGCCAAAAGGATACAAATAGTGTATCTGCATCCCTTTTCTCTGCACTGATCCTGATTTTATCTTAACATCATGGTACCTGCCAGGAACGACGTCATCGTTGGGACCACTGGTTTTAAACAGAAAAGGCAATCAAGGTGATGAAGAGGGAGAGCGCTTTGTTTCTAGCTCTCTTTTCAGAAAAGACTAGGAATAATTTCAGATTTGGGTGAAATTTGGATGTTTTACTCATTTTGGCAGTTCCCAATTATGCCAATGCACCTCTCCCCACCTCCTTACCCTGTACAGGAGTTATGACTACGTAGGCTATAGATCCGTGCAGCCGTTAACTATTGAGAAGATTATGGCTGTGTTTTGAAGTCTCATCAGTGACCTTTACCTATTCAGGCTGTCTGCAGACTCAGGCAGTTGCTTTTGCAATCATTCTCATGCCACTGGTAGACAAAAGGCCTGTGATGTGACAAGTTTTCTTTGCCATCACAGAGACGGTGTGTATGGACATAAAGGTGTGTGAGGCAGCCTGGGTTCTCAGGATCTTCATGAGCTGCCCTAGAGAGCAGCCAGCACAGATCCCCAAAGAGGTGAACTTCCAGACAACAGACTAGATAAGCCAAAGGACATGCTAGTAGTAATGATGCCAGTGAAAGGTGGTTTAGTGCTGAACATTGAAATCAGTGCATGTCCTGCTGCAAAGCACAGTGGCTCAGCATCACACTGACATCTAACGTAGCAAACAGTGATCGCTCACAGTTAACGCCACAGGACCATCCCTTCTGACAGAACAATCTCTGTGTGGCGGATGAAACGTTCCTCTCCCAATCACAAGAGCTGCCTAAGCCTCTGGGTATTACTCATCTTGAATGTACAGTCAACAAACACAGGCAACTGGTGACCAAAAGATCCTACAGTTGGTGTAGAAACCTTTAGCCAAAAGGATCACGCTGGAGATGGATATTTCTGGCTGTGGCTCCCCTGCATTAATTAGGAGTTATTTCTTAACGACTGGACTGACAAACTGGCAATATTCCACCCTTTGAAGTAAAAGTAGGTCTCGATCTGCCTGTTTTATTTGTATTTTTCCCCTTTCCCTTAAATCAGCAAATCCGTTGCGCAGGCTCTTGCTGATTTTAAGAGGCATATGGTTCTTAATCCAGCGGTGGATGAATTATGGCAGTAAATGGCTTTGAAAGTGCCTCGAAAGCAAAAATATGGAAATTTCCCCCCCCAAGAGACTAGGATGAGCAGTCATTATTTCTGTGATTGCAGAGAGCACTGCCCAAGTGTTCCAAGCCTGCGTGTGTGTAATTGTTTGTCTCTTTTTCTCTTTGAAGTGTTTTTTTTTTTCCCTTAAACTGTACAACCTCAGACACACTCAAGGACAGCTTCCACAGCTTGGTCAAGAACACCAGCATATCTACATATTCACTAAGTCATAAATCTTCTATACTTTGGCTATGCATATATGACACATGACCCTTATTTCTCCCTTGTGGTTGCACTCTGAGAGACAATAGAGGTCCACTAAAGCACACAGCTTCCCTCATAGGTAATATTTCATACGTATCTCTTTACAACTACCAACACATCAAGGTAACTGAGCTGCAGTCTGGGAGGGGAGTTTAACCATAATTGTCTTAAATTGTCTAATTTGGATAAAATGAGCAAGAAAATTCCCTCAGCTATTTGTTAGTATAATAATGTCATCTATACGTTTCTCGCCTCGTGGTATTCTGTTTTGTAAAGGGGAATGAACTATACTCTGAATCCTTTGGATATTTGGTTCGATCTGTCTGTCAGACATTAATTAGTTTCATAGCAATCTCTCACTGCTGTCTTGTGGAAAGACAGCAAGACTGAAAAATAAGCCAGGATGACAAAGGGAGAGCTTGACTTGCTTCTGACCAAAGAAAAGTGTCATTAAGAAAAGGTTCGGGACTCAGATCTGAAGCTCCTTTGCCTGCCTTATGGGAGTACAGATGATTGGATTAAAACATTAACATGTTATTATACACCAAATCGTCTTTTCAAAGAATGGTCTGTTTGCTCATTTATTTCTGTGTACATAAACAACTGTAGAGAGGGAGATTTTCAGAGCAGAGCACTGGAACTCAACCATGCGGCTCTCACTAATGACAGTGGCTGTTAGGCAGCCAAAACGCCCAACGAGCTTTCCAAATTAACCTTAAAATAACATTCTGGAGGCCTCGGCTCGGCAGCAGCTCTGCACTTAAATCCATATTAAAATTTGCACTTGGAGCATCACTAATGTCCCAGGATTTCCTACTCAAATGACTCTGCATCATCTCCCTATTTTACATACCGAGGGCTAATGCTCTGCTTTGGAAGAGTGTTTTTTTAACGCTTGTACAAAGCATATTTGCAGCACCAGCAGAGAAGTGCTAGAGCAGAGAGTCGTGTCCCAACTCTCCAGGAGACAAGGGAATTTGTTCACGTATCTTTAAATAAATTAACTTTCACTCAAAAAGATATTTTAACCTGTCCTATTAAGAAATCTGGAGCTCAGGCTCCTGTCTCGTGTCAGCTAATAGTGATAAAGAATCCCGTGTCCTAAGTCACACATGTGCTTTTTTGTACATATTTTAAAGATAGGCTTTTGGATGGATTGTTTAAACAGAAATTCATCTCTCTCTCGTTGGTAGTTTTCGCCAGCTCCAGCAGAAAAGATGCACATTCAGTTCCAGATACAGCACGTTCCCTTTGCGGCAGCAGCCAGCCTTCTCCTCACTGCCCCCTCTGAATTTCAGCACTGAAGTGGAAAGTAGCCCACCACATTTATGCCTCTGCACACAACAATTGCTTCAGATATGGTAAAATGTGAGATTTTACTGAATCTGTACCATCTTCCTAACACTTGCCTCCTGTATCAAGCTGATCTCCTTAAAGCCCTGCCCTAACCCTCTCCAACTCAGCATCACTACATCAAATCAGAATTCAGTGGTTTGTGCTTGTCCATCCACATGTCCCACCAAACCATTTGTCTCCTTTTCTCTTGGGATCCAGCCTGTACTCATCATCCCCGTGTCAGTTGCCCTGGCACTCCCTGTCTGCGGAAAGTTCAACTTCTACCTATGCCACATACTGCTATGCTGTTTCTTCAGCCACCTGGTGATTCCTTCCTTCTATACTTTACCCCTCATATGTTCCTGAACCTCTGGAAATAAAGCCATTTCAGGGATGGCAGCTACCAAAGGGAATGGGCAGGTCCATGTGCATTGGACAGTAGCAGTGACACATCGGTGCCTGGAGGGAGACTGCTCAGTAGCCCATCAGCCTTATGGAGCAACTGAACTGACAGGTTTTTATTAGTTAAAAAAATTTCCTTTTAAATTAGCATAACACCTCCACTGAGAAGATGCAGTTTTCCATCCCCTGTCTTAGAATCTGCTGCTAAAGCCACAACAGGCAACCCAACACACTTACCAACAAACTGCTGGATAAATCAGCAAACGATCTGTAAGGAAGACACAACTAATGCAGTGTGTCAGTACAGCTTATTCCAGGCATCCAGAGTGAAAGAAATACATTGTCCTGGCAGAAATACAAATCCTGGTATTGAAATGAACCAACCTGAAGCATCATGGTGAAGACTTGGGCATTTATGCTATCAGATCCAGGGCAGAAAGGACACTTCATGGCTATGGGCTCCATCCCTAAGCAGATGAAATGTTGGACAAAAGTGGAGAAAAGCAGTAAGATTCTTCAAGGTGAATGATTTAGTTAGAAGACTTTCTTCACGTCTCACCAAAGAGACCTGATAAATGGCTACAGGAGTTCTGAAATGCTCATTAAAGGCTGCTTGCTATCCTACAAATCCCTTATATAAGCATCCCTCATTGTCTGACATCACGCTGCAGTGAATGCCACAAGCCTTTCTGCTTCACCTTAACCGCAAAATAATGGTAAAATCATTAACAGTGAGATTTCCCTAAAACATTAAGAACAGGCCAAATTCCTTATTCACTTTTTGTAGTATCATATTCAGGTTTCAGCAGTCAATATTAGTTCCTCTGGCCTCTGATCAATACTAATAAGACATTTTAAGGCAGCTTGCAGTAGTGCGGCCACACCAGCAATTCTGAGAGACTCGTGCAAAACACACACACACACACACACACACAAACACATATACGCTTTAGCTTACCAGAAAACAGTGATGAAGCAACTGGGGAAGAGCTTCCTTGCCAGAAGGAGGAAGCTAGCCTCTCCTTCCAAATATTTCAGATGCCATGCCACTCTGAATTGAGATCTAAATCAGATTTGGGGGGCAGGGGCATGGCTTGGTTTTTGAAAGCTCATAGTTTCATTCTAGCTAAATATGCCATGGAAAAAAAATCCCTTTAGTGTGATTTATTTCCAGTGCTTCTTCCTTGAATTCAATTTAAATCTCATGTATTTGGAAGAAAACAATCCCAGGCAAGTGCAATACAGTTGCAATGTTTTAAAAGGGATGTGTAAAGAGAGGTTCCTAAATCCATATATTTCTACTGAGTCTAGCACTCACACCAGAGCATCTCCTGGGCCACAACACATCAGGCTACATTTCAGAGGGTCACTACCCGTGAGGTACGGTAGGAATATCAGAACTGGAGGAAAAGCAAGTTACAGTAGTCTTTCCAAATCTTCAGCAGATTGTTTCATGGTCTGGGTAAAGATACATTCGATTTCATCCAAACCAGTTCACACATTTTCTTAATAAGTACTTGTGTCAAAATGTTTCAGTTGTCAGAATATTCACCTCTGAGCCTCAGCATGTAAGTACAAGTCCACACATTAGTTTATCCATCAATATACTGTCTGTATTTTTGTCTATGCATTCCTAAAGTGCCCATCACCCTGATGCATAGATGCCAGTTTGAATTCTCACCCCATGTTAGCTTGACAGCGCTGTCATCAGGGAAGACAGAGCTGTGCCGAGCATCAGCTCAAACATAAAACCATGGCTACTTCTGTCCATCTCTGGTAGCTGCTCTGAAAGCTGGTGGCTCTGCTTCAAGAGAAGTAGCAGGTACAATCCCGAGTTCTGGTCGCTGTTCCCTCCTGCAATACAGCAGGTTATAAATCCCAAGCCTGGACAAAAATCTTGCTCCTCACAGGTTGGCAGATGGCTCACATGGCAAGCTCACTGTCAAGGTCTTAGGGAGACTGTTAGGTATGAGAGAAAAAAACACATAAATAAAATCTAATCCACTCTTTATCCTACACAAATCCTAAGCAAGGAGCACACCTTCTTTACAGAAAAGCCTATTCTTGTGTTCAGACAGCAACTAGAAGAGATATAAAATAGCAAGTCCTGTAGTACCAGCACCATTTAAATGGCTGCACAGAGAATTGAAAAGCCAGCTTCACTTCCAGGTGCAGCCAGATGTCTGATATGAGGATATTGGCTGTCTCTTACCAAAAATGCCTGGGCTTTTCTTAACAGATGGCAAAACTTGGGTCCTACTGATTGCAGCAGGATCTGAGGGCATTCAGCACACGGCAGAATCAGGCCCAAAGATTGGGTCTGAACATCAGGTTTCCTCCACAATGTTAAGAAAAGGTGTGAAAAGGGTGTTCAGACACTAAGCATCGGCTTCAGGGAGAAAAAGACCAACAAACCCTTACGGTATATATTGTGATGGTTTTTTTTTGTACACTGTATCAATGGCTTTGTGGTACATTCACTGAAAAAAAAAAAAACAGCCCTTGGTAATTGTCAGGGAACTTCATTCTGAGTGCAAGCTCTACTGGAAATTAATTGCTTCAGTGCAATCTGAACCACATCATAAATGTCATGTAGAAGTTGCAGGGAGTGAGGAGGCAATGACAGCTCTATCCGCACTGTTTCATTTAAAGGTGGGTAAAACACACTGCGACAGAAGTGCTCTTCATCAATAATTTAGTCCGCAGTGTAAAGCCAAGCCTTGCCAAAGATGCCAGGGGAGCAGCTACCTCCCTGGTTTTAATGACACCAGCAGGGAGGGGTTGAGGGGCCAGCTCAAATCAACATTCATTGCACATCTGGGCATGTCGGCAGATGAAGATATCTAGGACTGAGCTGACAGGACAAAGGGTTGAAAAAAGAAGTGTAACCTAGAAAACCTTTACTTTGAATTCTTTGTATAAATTCAAGGGGGATGACAGTTCCTAAGGTCATCTTACATAATAAAACTACAGTGATCTACATAGAGAATTTTAACCCTTTCCAGCACACAATCAAAGAAAGTGCAAGTTAAGTTTATATTATTCACCTTGTGAACATAAAATGCAGAATCCTTGATTCTCCAAAAAAGAACTATTTTAATGAGCAGAATGTTAACATTTGTATGTCTGACTTCATCAGAATAACCATAATTATAGTACCACGAGAGCCCCACTGCACTGGAGGGTCACTGGAGCTCCTATTACAACCCTTATCTTAGGGGAGTTTAATGTCTTTGCCATTTTGCAGGGGATCAGCTAAAACTTGCCAGGCGGGTTAGCACTGCTTCCCTCCTCCTCCTCCTCCAAAATATTGGTTTAGAGCAGTTTAGTTTGGTTCTCAAACAGCTTCTGCTTGCCAAAAATAAGAGGTTTTACTGCTTTTATGACAGTCTTTACACAAAAGCCCATTTACTCGCTCTGAAGAGAATACGACATTCAGGTGCAACGAGACTGATACATCACCGTACCCGAGGACTGTGGTTCTCACCCTAGGAGGTTACAAAGCCTTATAGTTACAACGTGGTTGAAGCTATGAGGGTTTGCAGCTATCACTGAGATTCTGGCAGAGCTTTTAGGCAGTAATCTTACCTTCTAAATTGTAGATTGGATGCCTATGTTCGGGCTGAGCGGCTGATGGCTCGTGGAATCTTCACATGGTGGGATGGAATACTGAAGCAGTGGGGAAAAATTGGGGCAGACAGCCTTCACCTTACGCATGCATTACATACAGGTTATAAAACATCAAAGTGTTCTAAAGTCCAGACAAGAGCAGCATCAAAACACAACACTTCCACCTCCAAAGTAGCCAGAGACCCTTTTCTGTCCAATTTTACCTCTGCAATAGCAGCAAACCCCACCCCTGGCAAGTTAAGACTAAATCATTGAACATCACAGCACACAGATCTATAGCTGAAGGCTGTTGAAAAGATATAATTGGTTTTTCCCTGTCCAATAAAACAATGTCATTAATTTGCTTCTTATTTTCTGCTCACGGAGCCTTTTTGATGAAACGTGAGGCACTTTTCACGATCTGCAAAAGCCCTGAGTAATCTAGATCCAGCAGAGCTGTGCCCCACAACATGAGCTTCATCCATGATAACTTCATTGAGGACTGCTGCAGGATTTCCTCCCAACGGGGGTCATTTGGGAAGGTGACAAACAAAGGAGTCGGGTGAATATAGAAGGCAGCATCTCTCCTAATTGCATCTGACATTTCAGTTGTATTTTCCTAGCCATCAGAAGGTACAAAAGCGAGTAATTCAGTTCTTAATAATAATGTTAAAATGCTAATGGCACCAGAAGAGCCCTCTGAAAGTACTGCACAAGAGGTATAACATTTACATTCTGGAAAAGTTAAACAGTACACGTGGAAGGAAGATCACTGACTGAGGTGGTGATTGCCAAGAGGGAACTTGAACAAGAGTAGCTCATAATAATTATATTTGTTGTCTGTGACTAGAAAAAAAAACCCCATCCTGTAATCCTTCCTATATCCATTCACAAAAAGGAAGAATCTTGTGCTTATTCAAGCTTGGCTTTTCGTGAGGGAAGATGCCTCCCAAGACAAAAAGCCTTCTAGATGACCAATATCTTCTTCTGTCCACACAGTGCCATAGGCTCTGGTCCATTGCAAACTGCCAAGCCAGATCCTATCTTCTCACAGCACATCTTGTATCAAGTGTCACCAAAAGAAACCCATCCTCCTGCACTCTTTTTTGCTGTTCTCCAACATCAGGAGAGCAGATGATGCTTCGTGGTCAGTGGTTCTTCGCAGTGTTACCATTTATGCTGACAGATTAAAAGGCAAGATAGGAATGATCTGAAAAGCAGATCAGGAGTTTGGCCAGCTCTCTGAAAGCTTCCAAATCCCATTGTTCACTGTACATGTGACATTTACTTAAAAGATCATTCAAAAGCCTATTCCAGTGTTGTTTCTTTGCTCACTTTTGGGAAGAAGCCTGAATTTTCAAGCGAAAGAGAACTGAAGCTGCACTTCTCTCCCTGCTGAATTGCAGAAAACCAGGAGCTCTAATTATAACAAACTCAGATAATAATAGAAGCCTGCACAACTAATGTACTCACAGAGAGATTAAAATAAGGGTATGCATGTGCACTAGGAAGGGATAAGCATAAAGCCATATGTGGCAGACTTTTCTTCCAAAGTGCCAGGCTAAGCAGATCGATTTAACAAACCCAGGGAAGAGAACAATACGAGTTCAAAGGAAGCGAAGGAGCGATCCACACGGGTACACCACAGCTCGTAGGTGTGTTTGGAAGGTCCAGCTCTCCTCTGCCACACCCCACCATAAACACTTGCACCTCCTGCAAAGGAAAGCTGTGCATGTAAGGGCAGTGAGTCCTCTAAGCAGGCCTAATAGCAACTTCTGAGAGGCAAAGCAGCAGAGGTTCAGGACCTCTTAACTGCAGCAGTCAAGTGCATTAACTTGTTTAATTTTAAACGGCTATTGCCAGACTCCCAGCTGGTGCAGCCTGGCACAGCTCCACGGATTTCAGCAGAGCTACTACAACTGACACTAGCTGGGGATCTGGCCCAGTTTCTCAATTTGTCAAAAAGGCAGCAATTCTTAGGGCAGGCTCCTGTCCTATGCAAATCACTGTAACATTGCAGGCTTCAGAAGTTACCGACTTACAGCAATTTACACCAAACAGGCTTCTGCATCTCCACTCTCCTTATGTCCACTGCAGGGTTCCTCTAGGAAGTAACATCATTATGCACCCCAAGTGTCAAACCCTGTAACGGGACACCTTCTCTTGGGGCAACAAAACAATTAGGCAAAGTTAGGATTTCCAGCTTCAGAAAAAGGTAATTTCTTCAATGCTCTGTGCAGGAAAAAAAAAAACCCAACCAAAACAACAGAAAAACCCCACAACAAAACCCAAACCCTGCCAAAGGAAAACAACAACAACAAAAAAAAACCCCAAACTAGAGGACAAGACATCAGAAAGGGCTGGAGAGTTGGGAATTCCTACAGTTTTCACACACAAATCAGTTCAGCTCTGCTCCTGCCTCCTCCACCTGTGAAATGGGTCTAGGGAACACTCACCTGCTAGGAGTGCTGCAAGCACCCAGCACAACTCTGACTGCACAGTCTCTTTACTAATGCAATTTGGAAGGGTCAAATAGTAAATATCTAACAAAAGAGACTATCCCAGTCAGAGTGACACTGCAAGCAGTTAAAGCACCGAAAACAGTTATTTTATACAGCATGAAAATCAGCAATTTCATGAAGAAATGACTGTGAAATAGCAGAAATGAATAATAGTAGTACTTCTAACAAAAAGGAAAGGGGTGAATAAAAAATATCAAAGTCTGAATCCTCCCTCCCAACCACATGCCCATCGTGCAGCCCAATAGGTTTAATCTGCCATAAAGCCAAATACTTCCCAGAGGAGGCGATCGTTAGTCTGAACATTAATTTCCCTTCTCCTCTTCTTGTGTATCCATTAAGTGGAATAACAAGAAATGTTCATGGCCATAAGGTGTTTTTTGATGGCAAGGAGTAAAAGGAAATGTGCAATTAAAAGATGTAAATGCTAAACTGCATAACTTCTCAGCTGGCTTGACCAGTTCGAGGGACTTGTGGGCCATGCTGGTTTTTGTTCTCCCACGTTGAGGTCAGTGAACTACAGAGACCCAAGGATAGAAAAAGTTGGAGGGGAAGGGAGAAATTATTACTGCTTCATCTTTCCCTTGTTCGCTTAGATTTGCAAAACATGTTTCTTGAATGAGTTTGAAGCCCAATATATAAAAAGCTGACTATTTATATATTTGATTCTTTAAAAGCAATTAGGAATATAAAGCAGATGGTACAGCATTGTAGATTTCCCTTTTCATATTGCTTAAACACTAGAGATCAATAAGTCTAATATAAACAGATGATTTCCATAGCAGGGTTTATAATTAGCTGGCACTGAATGTGTCCAAACTCTAAAATAATTAGCAGAAGCATGTGGCACACCATTAAAACCTTGTGGCTTGTCTGCATTTACATTTATAATTATTAAAGTTAATTATGATGCTTGTGGTGTGGTTCCAAGCTCCTTTACAACTTAGATTAAATATTTTTTTCAGTCCTACTTTTTCTTTCAGCTCACCAAATGCCAGCACTTTCAGCAAACTTCATTTCATCAACAAGGAAAAAAAAAAGGGGGGTTATTTTTATAGGAATGACCTGAATATTTTCCTAAGTAGCAGTTTTGTTTTTCTAAAGGGACGTGACACAGCAGTTGAGTAACTCATCGTTTTGAGGGGGGGAAGAAAAATAAATCCTCAAGTAGACACAATAATTTTCAATTTATCCAAGAAAACCATTATGCTTGTGCCTGACGTACCATTTTAAATGAAAGTCAAACAAAAGAGAAACCATTTAGTTAAACAGAATACCTCAAAGACGGTCAAGACCTTACATTGAAATCAAGCTCACTTTCATGTGCTCTGATCCTGGGCAAACCACAGTGAAAAAGGCAGCACGACTGGGTACGAAATCATACGTTGGGCAAGGACTTTGGAAGGTCTGGTGGGGTTTACAGGATTCTTCCCACAACCTGAACTATGGAAAGCTGCAATCAAACTGTTTGGACACTTATGAAAATTATTTTCACAAAGATTCATCATTAAGACATTCTGTGACACATCCAGAACCCCAAAGAAGTGACTCTGTTTGCATCATGCCTTTTTTTTTTTTTTTTTTCAATTATTCATTCCTCTGAAGTTTTCTTTTCTTTAGTGTAAACACAAGTTAAATCCAAAGGTGCCCTCCAAACGGTGCTGAGTCAAACAGGACGGGCACCCTATACAACAAGCAGCCTCTGGATGACGATGCTTCTGGACTACAGAGCCCCTGAGTTGAGAGCACCAGCTTTTCACTCAGACACAAGAAGCAGTCTACTGGGTAGGCAAATAAAAACAAATTTACTTCTACCAGTCTGCCTTCTGACGTAAATCAGCTCATACTGTAAGGTTACAGAAGCATAGATGCTGAGCACAGCTTCAAGAGAACAGTGACTCCTCTGTCGGGCATGAGTTTGTCCATATGAAACTCCCCACTGCAGCCTTTATCCCTCATTTTACACAGCACAGATACCCAGCTGGGTGATTATAATGTGGGCTTTCCTGCAGCAACCTGTGCTAGGAAACGTCCATTCTTGACACGGTTCAACTCTAAAGTTGCCTGGCGAGGGCTTCAAATTCCTCCAGCAAGTTTTTTTCCCCTGAAGACCGTGCAGACATACCTTCTCTGCTCTCTCTTCAAGTTTAAACACCACGGGAGGAATCACACAGATAAGCATTTGCGTAGCAGAAAATGCCACGAGCACCAAAGAGCAGCAGCGGGAATCGCTCTGGCACACCATTCCCAGGGAGAGCAAAACCGAATCTTTTGGATACAAATTACACCGTCTCAGTCACGTGCTGGAGTTTACTTGGTACAGTAGGATACCTGAGAACAGGCTTAAAACCCAACGCCTCCATAGCACAAGTTTAAATTGTGGGCTTTTTCCAACGAAAGGGAATCAAATATTCCACAGGCATCAGAAAGGATTAAAGTTAGCTTTTACAGAAGCAGAGCCTTCCACTTCCCAGGTGCTAAGTATTTCATACATGCAAGAACTCTGCTTGCTGAAATCATGAGAAATACCTGCTTTCTGCTACAGGGAAGCCTCCCCCCACTCTTTAATGCATTTCTGTTCCCTATATAACATGTCCATCATGAACTTCTTGGCCCTCATTCTTGTTTCCTCTGGCTCAGGCCAGACCTGGAGATGTCTGGAATGTGACAAGGCAGTATTAGCCTGCCAACTATATTCTGTTAGCAAATTTATTTTCTTCTCCTAGACTGATGATAAAAATGTCATGGTGTGATGCTTTAGCAGGCCCAAGAGCTGCCCACCTACAGCTGCAGGGCTTGAAGAAAGCTCGGAGCCAAGAACGCCATAAGGAGAGCAGACAGCAACTCCACCAACTTTGCTCCTTCTGCATTGCTTATTCTCCTGCTAAATGATGCAATGTGACCCCCTCAGGGATTCCAAGTCTGATCATGTTTTTCTCACTATTTTTTCTTTCCTACTTCCTGCTTCTCCTTGACTAAAGCAGCCCAAACTGCTGAATTTTTCATGAAAGAGATAATATCATTGTACATAAGATAATGGCATTCAAATACATCCATCTGCTTGTTAGCTCTGACTACATCGATTGTGTTTCTTCAGAAAGAGTATTTACCAAAAAGGGGGGGGGGAAGGAGAAGGGAAAAAAAATATTCTCTTTTGTGGTATAAAATATGCACATTTTCATAAGTGAAATACAGAATCCCTATTACTTGCTCCAGATAAGAGAGGAAAATGAACTGAAAAATTAAGAGAAACACCCTTGAGGTCTTGCCAGGACAAAAGTATTTCCTCCTCCCAATAGTTCATTAAAAATCTAGACAGGTTTTACACTAAGACATTGTTGTTGTTGTTGTTGTTTATCCCTTTCAGTAAACAATATCTTGTTTCAGAGATGAAATACTGCATGCCAGGGATTGGGCTTTTTACCAGCCTAAAAGTTCTCAAACGTGGCCTAGAGGATTACTCCTAAGGACATCCAGTCTATCTTACTGTCCCAGAAAAACTGCCCAACCTCAAGTCACTCAACTGATCATTTTATTCCTTTTTGGCCAGTGCAACACCAGAGAGGAAGAGCATAAAATACACGGTATCCAATTACTGAAACTCTGATGAAAAATTACTCTCAAAAGTAGGGCAAGTGAATATATTTACTGAATTTCAGATGCTCTAGATAAAAAGGATAGCAAGATAAAAACTGCCTATCAATTTTATCCACGCTGAACTGCTTTCACTTCATTTTCCTATAGGTTGTGTACAACAATCCTTGGGTTTGAAGTTTCATTCCAGCAAACAATAGATCCTAATTGGCTTGTTTACATTTATTACAGACACGTCCCAAAATCCGAGATGTGCTTTGTGCTCTTCCTTTGACCTGTTTAGAGCACAGTAGCTACTCTGAAGCCCTGCCATCTTAGGTTGTTTGAATAACTCTTGTTTAAAGAACAACTACAGAACCAAATGCTGTGTTTCTCAGACCATCTTGAGCACATTTCAAAGCTCAGTGCTGAAATGGCAAACATGGCAATTAAATGTAAATGACAGCAGTTGATCTGATTATTTCCTTCCCTCCAATCTCCTTTTTATTATACTCTTGCATATTAAGGAAGCAGGAGGGAAAGCCACCCCTGCACATTTGTCCCTTTGTTTGCTGCTGAGGAGGCCTGTGTGTCAATGCACCTCTTGCAGTAATTTCTGAAACAGGGGAAACGAGAAGAAATCCTGATGCTCAGGGAGCTTCCACGCTGCACACCCTCCAGCCCACTCCTCTCTGTGCTCTGCTCAGGGATCCCAGGAGCCACTGACTGTAGCCCTCCATTCCCCATGAAGCCATGTCCTATCAGACAGGTATGGGAAAACAAATGCAGTTTCCTGAAGCCAGGCTTAGCTGCTTGCAAGCATTTCCAGAATGGAAGCTGAGCTTGTGCTTTCTCTTTTGGGCTGCCGAGGAGCTTGTTTAGCACCACGTGAGGGTTTCCTCTCTTTCAGCCTGATTCACTCTCAACTGATTTCCACTCCATTAACAGAGATACACCTGTCTGAAACCTAGAATGTATGCAATCCCACGGGCTGGACAGGCAGTACGTAGTGCTGCCTCTAATGTTACTCTCTGTGATGGTTTCCTAAAGCAGAACTTCATCATCCTCTGGACATGGAGGGAACGAAGCCTAAATATTGCTCAGCTACGATTAGGTTTCTTTCAGCAATGGATTTAATATAAAGATACTGTGACTTCATCACAGATGTTCAACAGAGGCAAAATTATTCACAAGTTTTCAGTTGCAAGTTATTTTTCGGCTCCATTGACCAACATGTCTCACTTTATGCTGTAGTACTCTATATTAATAGCTGATGCTGAGTTTCCCAAATGATGGCATCTGGGTAGCAACCAGGGAGCATTTTTTTTCTGGACAAATGCCTCTCTCCTTTTCTCTCACTTCTGATCTGCTGCCTTTCATAAGTTCACTATGCAACATGTACTGTGGGAGCTTTATGTCCTAAATACAGAGGACATGTCCAGTCCAGTAAAATAGTGCTTTTATAATGATTGCTTCAATACTGTTTGTGCAATCTCTTTGCAAAATCTTGTTATTTGTGATTCTTATCCTACAACTTGATATGCATAATAGCTTGAAGGGTGCTGGTGATGGAATTTTTCCAGCTCTTTGATGTGCCAGCAATGACTTGTCCATGTTTCACAGCCACAGACTAATGTGGAAATTACTACAGCAAAATAAACACTAGCTCTGGTATTCTGTGGGATACCACGCAGGTGTCAATTTATGATGCATCTCACATGCAAAACATGTATTTTTAATTCAGCACAGGATTTCTTAGACATCTGATAGTCTCTTAAAAAAAGGAATGAAAGCCATTAACCACACTAATAGGTTGCTTCTGTGTCTCACACGTGCCTTTCCAGCTATGGGCTAGTGCATAACCTTGCTTTTCTCCCAAGTGACAATAAATCTGTAGACTTCAGCTGCCACAGCAAATTTGTTGGTCATGAACTAGAGGTCCTCCACGGTGTGTGCAACGAGAGCACAACCACCTGCGCAAAGAAGTTCACATCTAACCTTCTCCTTCAGTGTTGTGGAGGCCTTCAATCTGCTCAGGTTAAAGAGCTTGCCAGATGTTCAAAAATTAATAAATATCCCTGGCATCACGTCTCTAGTGGCATCATCAATCATTACTACAAAGAACAGTCCAAAGGATGGTCTGTGCCAAAATATACCTTTGCTTGACTCCTTTTGCTGTTACAAATGGATCCGACAGAGTGCCAGCCACAGCCTCTATCCAGCACACCATTGTGCAGATGACGGATAATTTCACAAACTTTTCTGGACATGCAGGAGTTCAGAAACAATGCCAACAGTTTTCACAGAGCTGCAAGTCTAAGAGCATCGAAAGCGTTGGTAAGGTCAATGGAGACTCGGTACATGAGCATTTCCTTCCCTCTGTACGTTTTTGATTGAGAAGCTGGGGAGAACACAGCTAATGTTACATGCTAGCAACCCTTTCAGACAACCTGTGTCACCTTAATTGCTCGAACACTCTACAACCCTGATCATATTCACTTAGCACTTAATCCTTTTCCTCAAGTTGGAACGTCTTTATTTGTATACCAGGATGCTGGAAGATAAAGGTATATTTGAAACTCATAGCCTAAGGGCATCTAATTTAAGCAGGTGAAGATGATGATAGGCATCTATTCCCACAAGCATTAGGCTTCCCTAATTTTTACATCTTCTTCTGAAAATTCCACTTGTAAGGATTATTTCTCTATGTTCCTCCTAAAGTGAAAGACACATTTTCCCTGCTATGAAAGGACTGGATTCAACTGTAAGGAAGTCAGAACAGCTGAGTGAGACCTTGCACTGGGGTTTTTTTTTAGAGAAATTAGGATACTTGATATTGCAGAGTACATGGAGTGACTATTAACATGGCCTTACAGTATTTGACATCTTAATTCCCTACACTTTTTCCTCCTCAATTTGATAATCTCCCTCCTGTTGAGATCATTATATGGACTATTTTTAGCTTCTTAAAAACCCTTGCCCATTACTTTCCATGCCGGTGTATAACTGAAACATAATCAACAAGAATTATGTTTAACAAATACAAAAAGAGAAAGAAAATTACCTTCTACTGCTCCATTACAAAGAATATCTAATAGAAGTATCAGTTTAGTGAGAGCAGAGGTGAAAAGAGTGCTTTAACCAGTTCAGAATCTGACAAATCTCTTAATCTGTTGTCTATTCTCAGCTTCAGTCAAGAACTGTTTAAACAGGAGCAGAGAAACCCTCAGAATGACTTCTGTGCTTGACTGCTTTTGCCTAATGTTGCTCTGCATTAGCAAACAGCCACTGAAGTTAAAAAGCCAACATTTAAGGTACTCTTTTAACTACCGTGCAAGAGCAAAAGTGTCATCCCTTATCTACAGATAAAGTTTTCCCAAAAGCAAAGTAGTAGACGGAGTTTCTCATCCCGATGCCAATTAAAGTCTCAAAAGCCTTTAAAAACCTCAACTGGGAAGTATGGGGCCTTTTCAAGGTCTTCGACTGGGAGCCACATCTCCAGGACTGATGAAGGAGCCACAAGAGAAAAAGCAGCACGTCTAGGGCTTCACAAAGAGTGCAGAAAAAGGCTGCTTTAGATTTAATTGGGCATAGCTGAAAAATTGCCTGTAGAGCTGAACCCTTACCAACATCAAGAAAATATTCAAATCTCTCAAGTTATTTAGATGCATTCGAAGTACATAAAGGCAGGCTGTGTAATAAAGCAAGAGATCAGTACTTGTTTGGCAACGGAGGGAGGACAGGCACACGTCTGAAGACGGCTCTTTCCTAACAGTTGGTGGTGTTTCCCTTCATGTTGGTGATTTTAATCTGTTTGTGCACCCATTCCTTCAGTACAAAGCAGAATTCATACCTGGTTTTTACTGATTGCAGGGACTATTGGTCTACAGGGACAGAAAATTACACAAGCTCTGTTATCCCAACTGGTTCCAGGATATTCTGCTTCCTTAGATGCCAGTCAGCTTGCTAATGTCCTCTTTGAGTAAGAGACAACTTGTTGATCAAGGGTTAAATGGCACGTGGAAGATGTTGGGTTCCAGAGAGAGGTTGTGTACCTTTGTATGAGCAGGGTCAGCAGAAGCACAGAACCTAGTGCTCAGCCAGGAAGGTTCATATTTTTCACTGCTTTAGTTGATATGAAAACAGAATAAAGGTTGTCAACCTTTTGACAGTCCTTGGGTTGTATTGTAACCCCTGGGATACAAATATTTGGCAAGTCGTCGCGTTCTGGCAGATGCAGGCCCCCACTTGCAGCTGCCGCTCGTGCAGAGCAGGGAATCCACTCCCAGCATCTCCTACTGTGCTTGCTCCTGGGGCCACAGGCTTTAGAGACAGAAAGACCCACCAACTGTCCAGTGTAACCTCTTCTACAGCTTAAGTCACTGATTTTACCCAAAAATTCTTGGTATCGCTTTCAGAAAAGCATAAAGTACCGAATCAAGGACTCAAAGGGGTGGGGAATGCTTCACATCCCTTGGGAAAGCTAGTCCAGTATTGTTTTCTTTGTTAAATGAAAAGATCAGTCTGGCCCACAAAATGCTGAAGATTTCAAGAGAGCAAGTTTTATCCAACTGTAACTTGAGAGGATCTATCTTGCCGTATTTGCCCAGCAGAACCTCAGATGGTTGCACAAGATAGACACGGAGCGTCTGTGAGCTAATCTGATCTTAGAAAGTCCACAGGTCCAGGTATCACATTGACTAAGAAACAGAGATTCTCTAAACTGGTGCTTCAATTGGACATTCTTTGTAATGAAACGATACGATTTCTTGTTTCTTATTGTATTTCTTAAGCATCGTTACTGCTGACCATTGAGTCTATGTTTACATCTGAAAGTAAGAGCAAGACTTCTTAGAAAGCTAAAAAATGTTTCCTCTTTCAGTGTTTAATTAAAAATTAGGCATACTTTAAGGAAATGTCAAGGAGAGCTTTAGGATCGTTCGGCACAAGACACACAGGGTAAGTGGGACAGACCCATTGCTTAAGATGCACAGACTCGTCAGAACACAGCACTGCAGAGTGTCATGCACGAAGCAACCTCACCTTTACATGGGAATGGACCAGAGCCAAAATTACAACACTTGCCCATCTCCATCTAACATTAGAAACTTATATCCATTTTTACGTAAGTGACCTAATTACAAGGCAGGTGACTGAAAACACGCAGCCTCTTGGAAAAAAAAACCACAAGCCTGAATTCCTTGCAACAGTTCTACTTTCTGTTCTCTTTACTCTTCATAATCACCATTCACATACAGAAACATTTACACACATTTACCCATAACTTACTCCACGTGACAAACCACAGAAGCAAATCACAAACTTGGGCAAATGTAACTGAATGTTACCTCATGGGTGTTGGGAAGAAGGGGAAGAAAATAGGAAGGACATGGTGGAATATTAACTAGACTTGCTTTAAAAGCTAAGTTCATAAGAGCTAACCACTGCTTTAAGGAAAGCTGGTACTTTGCCTCATAAGAGAACTTTGGTGAACTAGACTGCATAAAATTATAGAGGTTATTATGTTTGCAGCCTCCTTGCTGTGCATTCTTCCACAGAAGTGCTCACACCCGCTGTGCGTGGCCAAATAACATGAATTAAAAATGCTGCACAGCCACTAAGTTTGGTTTGAGATTAAAAAGCCTCAGAACTGGTTGGCTATTAACACCTTGGTATCTCCAGTGGTCCCAATCTCTGCATCTCTCCAGGCTGCTGATAATATAATGCAACCAGAAAAGTTTAACTTCAAGGTACACCCGAAACCTAGCTAGAAGCACTGGCCTCTAAAGGCTAAGAATGATACAATCCAGGCTCTGTTTGGAGGAATAAATGGTGCACTAGCCCCCACACTACAGCGTGTACATCCATCTGCCTTACACATGAAGCACATGCTACAAGCTCATGTTTGCCACGACAGCCATGAAATCCCAAACCACTTGTGCAGGAGCCACAACAGAATCTTAACGGTTGGAAGGGACCTCCAAAGCTCATCCAGTGCAACCTCCCTGCCAGAGCAGGATCACCTAGAGTAGGTCACACAGGAACTCATCCAGCTGGGTTTGGAATGTCTCCAGGACACCCCAGGATGCCATTGGCCATGAGGGCACGTTGCTGGCTCACGGTCATCCTGCTGCCCACAAGCACCCCCAGGTACCTTTCTCCTACACTGCTCTCTAACAGTTCATTTTCCTTTGGGATAATAAAATTCTGTAAGGCAACAAACACCGTACCGATGCCAGGTCAGAAAAGGACTGTTTTATGGGTAGTTGTATATTAGTTTTAGGACTGGGCTACTGGCAGCTAGTGCCCTAAATTATGTCTGGGAGAAACGTGAAGTGAGGCAAGTGGAAGGGACAATAAATGCCAACTGCCACAGGCAAAGTTTATGGGGCCAAGAGTGGTTTAACATTTGGGCAAATGTCTTAGACATGCTAATTTTCTGCCTCTCCTTCTGACTGAAATGACCAATTAACTGTAACCAAGGCAGCTCAAGTTTAAACTCTCAGGTATGGAACCCTTCCAGAGCCCTGTTTGTGATCAGTTCTGCAGGTAAACACGGTCACAAAAATGCCAAGTAACACTGCATAGTAAGAAAACACAAGGAAATTGCAAACGGCTCACAGACATTCTGTCAAGTAAATCAAGCCCTCAGTTCTACTTTATTAGGAGACCTTTATGGCTGTGGGCAAGCCTGCCTTGCCAAAGTCCTTTGATCACCCTTAATGTTGGAAGTCCTCTTTTGTGAAGCTAACTTAATACTGTGGTACTCATGCAGCCTTCTCTGAGTAGGTGCTAAGTGCTTTGCCAGCAGAGTTGTTGCAGAGCTTGGAGATCATTCTATTTATTCAACGGTATTCCTTTCAATAAGGAATAAAATTTGTTTACATGATAAATTTCTTAGCTGACACTGTTTTCCTCTCTCAGTTTTATGTATTACACTATGTCCTGTCATTTTGTTTCTCTGTTTCTCTTCATCAAAAATTGAAGTAGTTGCAAAAAAAAAAAAAAAAAGCTGATCTTCAATCTTTTCTGCTTCAAAATTAGCTATTGCCTAAGCAATCATCCGTGCAGGTCAAGGTTTAAAGGCTGATCCTGCAGTTGGAGAATTCAATACTAAAAGTCCATCTGAGAGCAAAGAGAAAGAAATGCAGACCCAAGACTGTAACTTGCCTTTTACAATTTATCCCCTGCAACAGGGATTGTAAACAAACAAGCACATACATTAAAATCTAATAAGGGAAGGGGAAGGGGAAGGGGAAGGGGAAGGGGAAGGGGAAGGNAGAGAAGAGAAGAGAAGAGAAGAGAAGAGAAGAGAAGAGAAGAGAAGAGAAGAGAAGAGAAGAGAAGAGAAGAGAAGAGAAGAGAAGAGAGAAAAAAGAAAAGAAGAAAGCCTTGATCTTGCCACAAGACACCAGCCAATCCCAGCAGGCACGGAAAGACAAGCAGAAGTCCCCAAGTGAAATCCTGGACCTGGTCAAGTCAATTTAAATGCAGCCAAGATTTCACCAAGTGACCTTTGTCTTACTGATCTCAATTCTCCCTTGCTTCAAAATGAATTGGAATGATACTTCAGGAAAAAGAAGAGAAGCAGCAAAACAGGGAAGGAAAGGGAAGGTTTCCTTCCTCCAGAATGCTAGCAAAAGCTGGCCATCGGGAAAAATCCAGGGTCAGTCCTGCAGCTTTTTAGAATCTCTTACAGGTGTTAATTGCCTTGCACTCACTGCATGTATCATGTGCAAGGGAGTTCAGGGAAGGGCTTACAGTCTTAATGGAGGAAGAAAAAATGTAGAAGTAGATTTTTATCCACATGATAAACTTTTCCTGCGCCTCCCACGGATGAGGATACACAAGCAAATGGTGAAGTAGCAATTAAACCCATCATTGTGAACATTTTACTCAGAACTGAGGTAACTCATCTATTCCAAACAGGGAGGTTTCACCTCAGTTCAGATAAAATCTGAAATATTCTTCGTTAGGCTCAGAATCACAACCAAGTGAAGCACAGTTGCAATACGTGGGTGGCAGAGAGCAGCAGTCTCCACCTGAGGGGATTGCTGGGTTCATCCAGCCGGTGTGAGCACTTTGAGTGCTTCTTTCTCAGGAGTCACAGTCACATCCCTTCACTTTTTAGAATTTCATCTTACTGGATTTGCTATTTTCCCTTCCTTACACCAGCCTTAATCAATGCTGCAGGTCAGGTTGAAAGAATGGACAGCCCTAGAGCCACATACATTTAAACCACTTTGATGCAAATATTGATCCAAAGAGCACAGACGTGCGGAGGTGCTGCTTTTTTAATGGACAAGCTTCCCTCTCCCTCCCTTCCAGGGTTGCACTTCATGAGATAAAACAGAACTGTCTGCCCAAGAGCAGGAATGAATACATGAATTAACAGATCCAAAGATAGAGTAGCCTCGGTGATAAATTCTGTTTAAATCCAGAAAGCAAAATGCCACCTGCATGATGTGCATTTCATGGTCTTGCTTTCTTCAGGGTTGCCATTTCTTCATCCACACTTTCCAGTAAGGTTACTTTGGCAGACAACGTATCCAGCGGTGGAAGAGAAGTAGTGCTTCATGTCGGCAGCAACGATGCTGCTGCCACAACATCCACCACAGCCCCGTGCTTAATTCCCATGTACACAAGTCTATCAAAGTACTTTATTAGAAAGCCACTGTCCGTGGCTTATATTTAGAAACAGAGAGAGAGAGAGAGTCCAAGCTGCAATCCAAAGACTAGATCAAGGGAAGGAAAGAATTCTAAGGACCGCTTTGAAATTCAACACTAAAAAGATCTGACATTCTTCTATCTGTAGGCATTTTTAGGCTGGACTGAAAATAAAAAGAAAACCTGTTTGTACAGAGAAAGCTTGGCTGGCCCTGTGCCAAGACAGGAAGTCTATCAAAGCTGGGCAGTGTTTGAAAGCAACAGAATACTAGAACCAAAAAAAGAAAAGGGGGGGGGGGGAATGTGGGGGTGGGAGAAACTAGAATGAAAAGACTTACTTCTACATTGAGGTTTTTTTTTTTTGCTGTTTCTCAGATGGCTGCACACGGTTGTTGACAGCTGAACCACTCCCTGTTTATTCAGCCCCAGGCACACGCTCTCCACGTGCGTGGCCTGACTTCAGGCTTGCGAGGAGAACGTGGACACCAGCCTCTGTGTTTCTATCCAAGCATGAGGAGGAATCAACCCATTTCTGATCACCGTGGGATAAATCAGGTTGGGTGTTCGACAGCACGTGTAAAGTAGTGATAAATCCTGTGGGTTTATCAGCAACATGAAGGCCTAAAGTTGGCTCCAGTGAGTCAGGGGAGGATTTGTTTTGCGGTGGAGAGCCATTCACTGGACACATTCGCCACTCACACACGGGCACACAATTATAGCAGCAGAGAGAATGTTGTCTTCCAGCCTTTGACCTTGGAAGAACGTTAATTCTTACCAGATATCATCTGTTTTTTTTCTAACTTCTTTTAATTTCTCTTTTTGGGGGAATTTCTGGCTGTAATATATTCAGGTACAAACGGCGCTGTCATCTTGAGCTACAAGTTAGAAAGTTATTACTTTTAATATGCCACTACCTTAAGGCCTCTACTGTTATGTAAAAGAAAAATAACCTTGTGTGACAGTTTAACATTGATCGATGTGCCTGCCAAATGCAAAGAGATAAATAAGCAGGTGATGAATAAACAGCACTTCAAGTAAAGACATTACGCTGCATGCATAAAACGACGCCAGGCACCTAGGAGCCGTGGGTGGCCGAAGGTTAGCCATTTCATGCCCACTCACTAAAGCAGACTTAATCGCTTCCAATATTTTCTGTTAAAAAGCACGCTTAATGAGCCAATTTCACAAGCCCAGAGAAACTGATTATTATCTCCGAGTTCCAACTGAGTTGGTTGTTTTCCAAGAGCCAGGGTTTTTTTGTTTTTGTTTTTTTCTTTTTTCCTTGACGGGATAAAAACCTTTTAGAAAAAAAAAAAATAAAAAAAAAAATAAAAAAGAGAGAGAGTGAGAGAGAGAGAGAGAGGAGAAGAGAGAAAGGCAGAGAGGGCTGCAGAGGGGAGCGGGGAGGGCGAGGGTGGCACTAGATGGCAGCGTTGCTCTGCGGCCGGGCGATGTCTCCACTGCACCCGCTCCGCCGGGACCCGCGGGACACCCGCTCCCACCTCCCGGGCTGGCTCCCGAACTAACATCACCTTTACCCTCTCGCTTCTTTTCCCTACAGGAGGCAGAGTGGAGACGGTTGCCCTATGTAAGGCTATTCTAGGATGAGCAGCCTCCCTGGTCCTCTCGTACAAGCCGGCGGGTCACTTGGAGGTAGGAGATGTTTCACTAAGGCATGGATCTTAAATTAAGTCCCGCGGGGATCGTTTGCAAGGGCGATCCCGCTTTTGAGGAAGAAAAGAAGCCGGAGAGGATCCATGTGTACAATGGAGAAGGGACTTTAGGACAGGATGCCCACGTTGCATGCAAAGGGGTGGCGATGTGCCACCCTCCAGCTGCACAGCAACATTGTGAAAGCCACACACACAATAAAACCCCCCAAGCCCAAAGCAGAACACATCAAAAAAGAAAGACCTCCCTCAAACCAGGATTATTGTCACCAGCAGCAGTTAGTCAATCACCACTTAGCAAAGAAATCCCAGCAACTAGACCTTGTCATATAATTAACTCATCTATCAAAAAAAAAAACCCTCCAAAATTCCAATTGAACTGAACTGATGTTGGGTTCTAAATCAGAAGCCAAGATCATTATTTTTTTTAATGAATATTCATAGGAAACTTGTACAATTTCCAATCTAGGCCTTCAATTACCAATCAGTTAACTCAATAACTGGTATGACTACTTCTCTTCTAAGGAAAACCTGATTTCTAAAGGAAACAGACAAGCACATAGAAACATTTCAAAAATCAAAAGATATTGTTGGAAGCTGGATGGTGGCGATTCCCCGTTCAGATGGTGGATGCAAAGAAAGGGAGGCTGCAATGCTCCCAGGGCTACACACCTTGCAGACCAAACACAGAACCTGCCATGCAGGCAGAACAAAGGCAGTTGGCACTGGACCAGACGCTGTATCTGTCCCATCCTGCAGTCCAGCTCACGGCACACGCAGCAGGGAGCTGGGGGAAGGGCTCTTCCCGTGCACATCCCTCTCACCATATGCTACTCAGTTATCTAGTGGTGTTTCTCAGGGGCAACTCAACTCATCTACTCTCATGAGTTACCCCAGGTCTAAAACACAACTGAGACACTTTGCAGTTCCATTGTGTGCATGCTCAGGTCACACATTCTCATCAGGGACACAACAAATATTCAGGAAATAGGGGTGCAGTTAGGACACTTGTCCCCACTTTTTCTGGAAAAGTATGTTTCTATTGGGAGCTAAAAATGGAGGCAGAGGGTGCTCAGGCAGCTTCTACAACTCCTGCACAACATGAGCCAACCACATCAGACTCAAAAACCCAACACAAAGTCACACACAAGGTTCACCCCATCAAGGTGGATCTGCGTGTCCTCCCTCATTTAGTGACCAGGGCCAAGGCAGGCACTGGCAGTGGAAAAGCTACAAAGCACTAACCAAAACATTCACGGGGTGAGAGAGCACGTTGTGTATTTCCCAAATGCACAGAAATGGATGCTCTCACCAGCTCTGACTGGGAAACAGTGAGGTGTTCCTTCCCTCACTCCAGTTCAGTGCTGCATTACAAACTAGAGTATCCACATACACTTGTGTTTTCACTAATCATGTGTGCAAGCAGATATCCCATTCACTGACTTTTAAGCTCCCAACTTTTACACAGAGGCATCTGTGACACAAATTACACACCAACACAGTTCTAAGTTTAGATTTCATTAGAAACTCTGCTGTGGACTTCTTTAACCTTCCTCTTTACTCAGAAATAACATTAAAACCCAATACCCAATTCTTCATTCTCCTTATGGCTTCTGCAGAGGCTAAATAAAGATGCTTCTGATAATATAATATGTGGCAGATTTATTCATTTGGGCTTAATCCTTGGAAGATATTTAAATATCTAATATCTACTGAAACCCATTACTCCATCGGTAGTGAAGTGCCTAAACACCTTTGAGGATCTGGGCCTCAGTAAGAAGGAATATTCTGCTAAAGAGAACTTGCTAAGAGAGTATTTTTGTGGCCTACATTAGCCCCATGAATTTAAGAGGTCTCCCATGTATTTTGCCAATTTAAATCATATTGTGATTGGTTTCTGACCCAACCAAGAGGCAGATTTGATGAAATAAGACTGGTAAAACTCACTTTAGGACAAAGGTTGATTTGATAATCATAATTGCATTTCTACTATATCTATTTTCTTAAGTGTTGGTAGATTTATGAGACTTTTCCTGTATAACCTATGGCTGATTTGCAGCTTCCTTGGTAATTTCTTAGTAGGCAGTGGCAATTTCTTATATCTTCAGTAATGTCTTGAATGTACATTTTTTATATTAATGATCTCACCAGGAGAAAAAGTGTACTGTGAATGCATGATGGCCATATGGAAAAGACAATGAAGTTTAGTAATTAAAACTGAAAAGGGAAAGAACTATGCAGTAATTAGAACACTGATTAATCAGCTGATAATTTTATCTTGATTAATGCTGCTGATTTTCCTCTTCTTATTGACCTAGGAAAGGTAGGTTTAGACCAATTAAATATAAATTATTCCCTTTTTTCACATTCCAGGCAGATTCCAGTGTTCTAAGTCATACTATGCTTAAGATGTAGCACGAATTGCTCTTACTAAATTGGGCAGCTTGACAAAAGGTAAAATAAGGTTTATGTTCCAAACATGCTGATGCTTTTATCTAAGGTAGAATTGGACAGAATTGGTTATTTCACTATTATCTGGGGAATATTAAAATTAGATTAAATTGCAGTGGGAAAAAGAAAACAAACACCAAAAGACTTTGTCTGTTTAAAAGCTGTAACAGTAGGAAAACTAAAAGGATTCATTCATTTTATTGGGCCCAAGATATGGATGCATAATATAGTCCTGAAACTTAAAGAAAAGGTTCTGTATTAATGCCACAATGTCCCTTCACGTGCAGAACTTTATTATTCATGGGGGGAAAGTGTTGCCCATGCCAATCTCACTCCCCTGTCTGTTCACAGACCATAAACAGCAACACCACCTATTCTTGTTTTCCCATGCACAGTTAAGGGATTAAAGCTACTTATTTTAAGTCCTGCAACAGTGGAAGCAATTTGATATATAGTCTTAATCTACTGCATTCATATGTGAATCAAGGCTATTGCTTGGTGGAAGACAACAACACTTCACAGTGACAGAAGCCATCCTTATGCAACTGCAAAGTGCAGATGGTAAAGATGCTACTAAAGATTCTCAAAGATAAAGATCTGTGGAGTACAGAAAAGCTCACAAACAAAAAACAGGTATCTCAGTTCTGCAAATTCAGGTGGAAAACACTTCTTGCTAGATGTATGCTTTCACTTGCTGTGGTAGGAAAACCCTGCAATCCATAGAAACCAAAACCCTGAGTGCTTCATTATCATCTTCAACTCCAGTGTGCTATGTGGTTCCACACTGCCAGATTCCTCAGTTTTGTTTACTTAAGTAGACTTTAAGATTAGAAAAAGTGCAGAAAGGTAAATCTACAAACCCAGACCTCAAGAACATGGCTTCTTGGCTGCTTTCTCTTTGCTGGATTTTCAGGTGGCAGAGGAAAAACACACCTGTGCATGATGCAGGAAAAAACAAATGCTGCTAGCATTTAGCCAACATTTTAGCCAGAAAGGGGAATTCTGCAGAGCCCACGTTAAGAAGTTCAGCTGACAAGACTCCTCTTTATCCATCATTACGCTCGTCATTTCAGTTCCGTTCAAAAGAGCGGGTAGAATTATTTATTGCAAATAAATTATCCAATTGATTAACTAACTTCCTCGCTTTTCCTGCACTTCCCATGAAGCAAAACTTTTCCATCCTCTGTGTGACATGAATCTAATTCTGCAAGTCAGTTTTCGAGTGTATTTGACCACTCAGAAAGACACATGGCACCGGTTTCTCTCTTGGGTGCAATTACTCAGCAAGGCATCATGATTTTTTTTTTTCCCCCTAGAAAATGGCCATGCAGTAGGAAATGTTTTGTTTGAATATAAAGAACATGTTAACAGGCACACAGAGGTGTGCACAAGAGAAATAAATCTTTCTGAAGCAGAAGCAGACTAACAAAGAACATGAAGAAACCAAAACAGAACTGAAGAGTTTTTACATTATTAGATCAACTCTGCCTGTTAATGTCTTTTACCATGTCAATAGAAATAGCACTTGAATCTTCTCTGGCAAGGGAACAAAAGAAAGGATCCCCTAGTTTGAATCACATCAAGTAATGTGAAAATGGATGGATGGATGGATCAATCGTGGAATAAGAAATACGACTGCAACCAGTCCAACCCCAAAGTGGGCTGACTGAGCAAAAAATGTGGTTATGGTTGCAGCTGACTGCCTTTGTGTTAATAACAATTCAAAGCTGGCTACTTTGCAGCTTTTTAGGTAAGTTACTAAGGCTAAACTAATAGACAAAGCATGCACCAAGACGAATCTTGTTCTGCAACTATGTGTATTTGCTTTGCAGCTAAACAAGAAGCTTTCCATTTCCCTTTTCAGAGATCCAAATTTCATTGTCACAAATTATGTGACAGACATAAGTCTGGTATGAAGTCCCATAACTAAACAAATGCAAGAGAAAGAAATACCTCACTCATTCCATTTCCCTGAGGTCATATTATATTCTAACTACACTTTAGCTGTTTCCCTCTGGTTAGAAACTCTTTGGTGGAAAGAAACGTGCAATGCCCAACAGTTTGTGCTTATGTAGAAGGAGATAAAGGTTAATATTTTCAAATCAAGGTGAATAAAGTATAGCTCTAAAAGTTATGGTCAAGATTTTACACAAGTGGTGTCACTAAGAAGTAACAACTCTCTGCCAGTTCTTGGGCATCTTGAAGTTCAGCAGTTTTAGTACTGGGCCACTAGGTCTAAGTATGGATTTTCCAGCTAAATTTTAGGCATCACAGTTTGAAATAAAGCTGCACACCATTTAACTATCTGGAAGCTCAACTGACTGGGAACAGGATATTTTTTTCTGACATATAAAGGAAGCCAAGATTTTGAGAAACAGTAACGTAAACCATTTTCACCTGCAGTTGTGCTGCTACTGCCCAATGACAGCTTTCTCACAAAAAAAAAAACTATTAGATCCAGACACACAAAATATTAATTCAACTAAAAGTTAGGAGGAATATGTGAGAAGCAAACCTCACATCACTATTCCTCATAATCCCATTTGTGCATTAACCACACAATAGAGTACAAGAAGCAAACACGTCACATATTCTCACTTGTTGATAATCTGTTGTATGTGACTGAGAGAAGAATATCATTACATTTAATTAAGTGTAACTAGTATAGTAGTAATTAAGTACAACTATATATTAGTCATATAATAAATTGCTAAAAGTCCATGAGGAAAATGGAGAAAGTGCAGTGCACACACAGGCTATTTCTAACAGTTGGAAAAAATACATAGCACTGTGAATACTTAACTGTTAGTTTTTAGATAACTGTTTCAACAAATATTTCCAACAAAATGAGAAACTATTGTAGAAAATTAGTATAAAATTAGATTTATAGGAGTGATTACCAGTGCTGCTTCACAAACTAATGTAGTTATCATCAAATTCATCGAAGAGAAGCAAGATTCAGGCTCACAAATGAAAACCAGAATATTCCTGTTTCAAATAGTTTTAGATTTCTCAAGTCCCAATCGTATATAAACAGGCAAAGGGAGAAAAAAGTATGCTAACTTTAAGAACAAGGGGGATGTAAATTACTAGGGCTTTTGTTGTTAATTTTATTAAACAGTTAAAAACTTGCCTGAAATTTTCACACCTTTGTTTTAGAAAAGTCAGGACATTTCATCTCGAGCTTATGCAGCACTCTTGCTTTGGATAACTTCCTGATTAATTTACACCAGTAGTTAAGCTCTCAGGTAAAGAAGCTACTTGGATGTTCCAGCACTATCAGCACCAGTAATAATTTTTATACATGTTAAGGGCAAGAACATAAATTGAAGTCAAAGTTTTATGAGTACTACACTGAACCTGATGGCCAAGTCCACTGATGCACAAGTTAATGGGGCATTTCACTTCAAATTAACAAAGACCACAGTAAAACAAAGGGAATTGGAAAGGACTGAGCAAGAAACTCACAGAAGAGAAACACAAAATGCACACAAGAAAGACGTTTAAAGTTTAGAATGAAGGCCAATAAATTGTCTATTAACAAGACTATAGGAAATGTAAACACCCATCTGATATACCCAGCTTGGAATGCAAACAGGACTAGAGCAGCAACCACACTGAAGTGTAATACCACATTATTTCTTACAATGATCTCATCACACGGTGTTCCGGTTGATGATATTCAATAAAAACTTCATTAACAGTAAAATGAAAGAAGTTACTCTAGAAAAACACCATTAACATCACAACACGCCACACATATGATTAAAACTATGAGCTGAAGTTGATGCATTGAGTCAGAACAAAACATTGCTTCAAATGCATGTGAAAGCCAAGGACTGGGGCCAGGCTGTGGGACTGGCAATCCAGATGAGTTCCTCTGGAATTTTACCAGATAGAGCACAGAGACTGCTTTGCTTTAGCTAAAAGAATGCTTCAAGATAATGAAAAGTCTGTGTAATCTGCAAAGAAAACACTACAGTTAATTTCATGAAGTGGCTGATAAACTAAAGCAAGTAAGAACAACATTCTAAGTCAAACAAACATAACAAATAATCTAAAATAGGAAAGAATAATGCCTGGGGGAAAACAAAACCCAAAACACTATTAATAATCTATCACAAATAGTATCAAGTAGATATGCATTCAGTGCCTATTATTGTACAGAAATTAAAAACCCCTAAATGCAAATCTTCACAGGGAAGCCAAGCCTTGAACAGTTAACCAACTCTTTGTAATGCACCACACATTTTGGTCATGATTTCATCACTTGTGCAATTCCATACAAAACAACGTTGAGTGGCAGCAGCTCAGATGCTGAAACAAAGCACATCTGAAGGAATAAGCAACAGGACAGAGGAGTCAGATCCAGAAAAATTAAAAGGTGATGATTCAATCTGATGGAGATTCAACACTGTAGACAAAATAATCTGTGACCTCAATCTCTTGTTACAGGTTAATTGAGGTATAGACCCACAGATCCCAATCTGATGCCAAGGATTCAATCTGATAGATGATGGATGGATACAGTAATAAAAAGCACACGTGTTAACAAAGCAGCTACCAGATCTACCTTCTTCTGCTCAAAAGAGCCAATTGGATTTCCAGAGGGTCTCCAAGACATTGAACACACCTCAACAGTAAGGAGCATCTGGATGAGAATGACAGGGAGGAGACACAGAGCTACAAGACATTTCAGTGGAGCACAATGATCCCAAGTCACAGTTGAACAATGAACACCAGTAGAAGTCGTCCACCTGGGGTTCATTGATAGTTCATCGCTTATGTTGGAAGAACAACTGCTTAGTTAAATTGTATGAACCTCTAAGTTTCAACCAACATTCACTTTCAGGTTTACAGTCTGACATTGCTTGTTCATGCAAAAAAGCACCGTTAGGATAATCTTCAAAAGCTCTCTCTCTCCCACCCAACAGTCAATGACTTTCCAGACCCATATAAAGTCTTGGTCAGCTTTTAGGCTTCAAAAATTGCATGCTTAGATAATATAACATTACATTTCTCCTCCAGAAGGAACAAACTACACCTTACATCTTTCAACACATTTCCTTCCTAACATCTTCAGTAGTGCATAGCTTTCAACAAATGGCACCATTTACACTTTTCCCCCTACTGTCCAAACAGCTGAAGTCCTTCACTCCCAGCACCATTGAAGGCTCCTACACAGTCCCATCAGATCCTTTTTTTAAACTCTCAGCTCCTGGTTAACTGAGCACACTGTCAATTCTCTACAAAACTCCAACTGCTCTCTTTTCCAGCAATTTTTTTCTTCCCCCCCTCCCTTTCTCCCAGTCCCAGCAACTCACAAATTCAAAACCCAGCCATACTCGTATTTCTTCTAAAAGCAGCCACCACTGCCCTTGGTCAAAATTATTCTGTACTTTTGTGCAGCCCCACCAGCACTTTTCACAGCCAGGATTATTCTCCACATTGTTGTCTGCAGTCAAAGTCACTCGAAAAAATTCCTATGGTCCCAGCAGCACTAAAAATACATAACAGCCTCCTTACAATAATGGCTGTGAATCACAGCATTCCTCAACCGACATAAGTAGTTAAAATAGTTGAAAAAAAAAGTTGAAATAAAACTTTTTAAAAGTTCAAGTGAAAAATGAAAAAAGGTTGAAAAGGACTCCCCTACCGTCTAACAATATTAAAGTCTGCCTCAAATTTACAAACGTACTCAGCAACATCAAACGCGTCGGCTTCAAACACACGCGGCAGCTTCAAACCCGGCAGCTTCAAATGCGGCAGCTTCAAACACACGCGGCAGCTTCAAACGCGCCAGCTTCAAACACTTTTTGTGGCAGCCATCTTGCACACGCTCAAAAGAGCACAACCTTAGAAACCTTAGGCAGGCACCTTATCCACTAGGCTACACAGAGGCTTTGTTACAAAAAAGAATTATTGGGATTTGCAGACGTTAAATTAGCCCGTAGAGGGAGCTCACACCGTCCCATAAATGTACAATAATTGGAACATACTGTAATTTAAAACATTTCTCTATTAAGCTCTCTGTAGAGAGGCTACAGAGGTCAAAGTAGAGCGTTCCTCACTTCACACCAACCTCTGCGTGCCCATGAAATTTCATTCAAATTAGACACCATTGACCATGTATTTTGTAGCTCCAACAAACACAAGAAGAGGTGTTTGGCCGCGTCTCCTCCACAACAAACGCGGCTTCTCATAATCATCATTTGCACTTGATGTTGGAACAAGAAAGTCTATGTCAGAACGCAAGAAGAACAAAGACCCGCCGGTCGGAATTGTCATGGCAATGCCCTCGATCTCCCCACACGTTCCTTCTGTTCAGGCAGCAATGGTAGTGCTCTTTTTATAACTTGACTAGAGCTGCTCTCGCGTTTCTCAGGTTTCTGTGCTCCATGCAGTGCTTTCAAAGAGTATTATAATAGTGCGTTTGATATTCAAAGGTTGACGATGGAAATTGTGAGCTACTGGACATTCTTTAATGAAGCCACGAGTAAACAATGACCCAAATTCCACTGGATATGTGGAACAGAACAACCACTCTACAGAAGAATACACGCAGTATATGTGAAAGGCAAAGGCATTTCTTAACTCCAGATTGCAGAAGTCACCCTGGAAACAAAGGCGTACCCTTAGGTGGAAAGGTGCTGAACACATCTATTGATTTACATCATGCAAACTGAAACAGTGGCTCACATTCAGTCCATAGAATGAAGGTTACCTTCCCTCAGCCTGAATGCACAACAGAGCAAAACCCGTGTGCAAGGAGATAAGAAAAAAATGTTAGCCAGGAGAGATTTTATTAGACTTAATATCATTTGGGACACTCTAAACATCACACAGATTGATCAGAATTCAATGTTAAGTTGTATTTTCTGTGCCATAACAGAGCCAGCAAACATCCCATGCCCATGGTGGCTCTGGAAATGCAAGTGCCTACATCTTTTTGAGATATGGTGCCTCCCATTTTGCACCAGTAATTTGAAACAGCATTTAAGTTTTCTTTGGCAAAATATGATTGTTCCCACAGCCACATCCTCAAACCCCGAGGAAACACAAAGGAGAAGACACATCAGAACAGGAACAGCTATTTTGCTTAAAGCTTCCTCTGGCATCCATATAAATCTTGCTAGACTGAGTTGTTTCAGCAAGATCACATGCTTTGTTTTCACCCCCAGAAGTCCCACATACCCCAAAGCTGGAAGTTCACCTTTTGCTCTCTAATGAAAGTAAACCAAAGAATTCATCTCCACCTTTTCCCCCCCACCCTTCAAGCCTTTATATGATATTGACACACATCAGTACATTTAAATTAATATCAATTACAGCACCTTCAACTTTGAAATCCAAAAGTGAAGATGTGTGTTACACCCTTTCACCCTCTGTAGCCTTTGCTCACCCAGTTGCTTCACAGACTCTTGAAGGCTCTGTCCTGGAAGTCTGTATTCCCCACGTTTAAACAGGAGAGTAATCCAAGCTGCACACAGCCAATTAAGCACGTGCTGTAGTGGTTTCTTGGAGCAGAGGAAGAGAGGACGCTGTGAGTGAGGGCTGAAAAACAGAAATCTTTGTAAAAATAGAGCATTTCATAAAGTTGTAACAAAAGTTTGGAGATCTGCATCAGAAGCTCCTCTAACCAGGAAACGCCAAGTACTTCTCTGTTTATCTACAGAGCTGGAAATTTTTGAGTGGCTGCAAATCTGAGCTGAAGACCCAGAAAGAACAGGGCTTTTAACTCAATCCAAAACATGTTTCCTAGCTATGAACTCAGTATTTCCAACTGTATTTCAGCACTTCTGGCTCCACTCCTCTTTGCAAAAATATGTTTTAAGAACAAACAAAGCTTTTTTGCTTTTTTTCCCCCCCTACCTGTGAAAAGCTCTGATTAAGGATTAGCTCCAGTTTTAGCTGTAGGTCTGGGTGAATAGTCACTACACAGCTGGTTAATTCGTTGTTACTGATCTAGTGCAGAGTCTCACCCACAGGAATGAATATAAAGTTCTGGGAGCAAATCCTCTCCTCCTTTTGTCACAGAACTTGCATAAAAGGTTATACATTTGATTCCTAGTAAACTCACATAATCCATTTAAGGTTTGCTGGTTAATTTTTTCCCCCTCTAGATTTATATCTATGTACATTTGATTTCTTGCTGAGTAATACAACCTTGTTCAATTTCTCCTTTCAAGTGGCCACGTAGAACTTGAGCTTAATGCACTAAATGAAAAATACTCCCACCTTTATACCTTTAAGCAGCTAGAAAATTATGTAAAATAGAAATTAATAGCTAATAAACTTCACAGAATCCAAAAGAAACCTCTATAGAGAGCCCAGAGATAAGACTATGAGTAGGTATCTTTTGTGCAAAAGCTCTGTTCTCCATCACTGCATCCATTACCTCCTGTGATGCAGACTGAATACCAGACTAATGCTTATGAGGAGAAAGGGACCAGCTATGGTTACAGCTATAGTTTAAGCAAAGAATTAAGTATTGGCATCTGCTATGCTTTTCTGAGTCCTCCCAGTCATGGTGCTTGTATACCCACACAAGTCTCATAGACAGCCAGTTGTTAAGTACACTTAGCTTTGGGAAGAGCATGAGACTGAGGCAGACGTAGCAGATTCTTTTCCCAACACCTTCTTCCAACCTCCAGGAGTCTGCTGAGTTTGCTCAGGAATTTCCTGAGTCCAAGGTGATGTCTGTGCCTATCAGCTCCCACCACTCTTCCCGACTGCCTTGTGAACTTCTGTAAACTTTTAGCATTCCCAAAGTTATGTGTACCTGTGAAAGGCACCTCCAGAACACAGAGACTCCAGCCAAAATGCAGTCATGTACTATGCATACCAAAGCCTAACTTGGTCTCCATTTCCCTGAAACCACCCACCCATGCCTGAGTGGGACTCACACTGAAGAGTTCTGAAGAACTCCATGAAATTAGTGTAATTCTTTAAGGGCATCTGATTGGCACAAAATTACAAGAATTGCTAGGAAGAAAATCAGCAGGATTGTGCCTTCCTGGACATCAATCTCTGGAGGCTGAAGCTGAATGAGGCCTCCCACCTCTGTCACTGTCCTGGACAAGAGACAGCAAATTTCCTAATAAAAGAAATCCTAAAATCATGCATGACTGTAAATTTTCCAGAAAGCTTTTATTAAGCCAGCTACATTTCTTTCCAAAGCCTTGGAGCTGAGCACTCAGACAGCTGCAACTAGAGTTGCAGCTGCACAAAGGATCATTTGGGCTGTAGCACCAGAATCTTCAGAAAAATTTCTTTTCTTTTTTTTTAATTCCCCTTAACAGGTTAAATGTGAAAACCCAACAAAACTAAATAATTACTTACCTTGTATTCACAGAATGTGCTGCTTATGTTTAGGGATCATCTGTGAATATGTTTTATGTAGCAAACATTCCTCATGTAATAACAATGATCTGAAGACTGAAATTTGTGATTTTCCTTAAAAGTGAACTAAAAAGAACCCATTTCAGTTGCTGTACTCGAAGCCTGAAGGTCAGTTTATTCTAAATAGGCATCACTGATGGTGGCAAAGAGATATTTTAAGAAAGCTTATTTGTGTACAATATCCACAGGCCATCCACCTCAACTATTTACATGAATTTTTCACTTAGTATACAGCTGGGCTAGCAGAAATGAAAAGTCACATTAGCATTTATCATACAGTAAATATTTTTCAAATCACAGGAGCCAGTGATATGTCCTGTTTAAATATATGTGCCTTTGCCATTTTTTTTAAGTCAATTTTTAGAGATAGTCTTCATTTTTGGATACATACATTCATCTCACTCTTAGGACACAGGCAAGAATAAAACACAAACTGTCTTGTTAAATATCATTCCAGTATAGTAAAAGGTTTCTAAAATACAGTTGAAATAGCATTTTCAGTGTACAATTCCTTGTTCCAACACTGTAATCTCATCTCAGACATTGTTTGGAATTTGTAGCATTGTTATCTATCTGTGTTTGTGCTGCTCACCTGCTGGCTTGACTCTACATTCAAGCTTTTTTTCTGTCTTTGCTTTTCTCAGACAGTTGCAGGACTTTCTGTTACTTTTGGGGCTCTTTCCCTTTGCACTGCACAGTTACGCTTTGGAATGGAATGCGTGATGCTGACACCACTTTTCCATGCCAGAATTCCCTGAAATCTTCTTGGCCAGATTTAGAGGTTTTGTTTGTTTGTTTGTGTCTTAACAGTTCAACTTACAGTGGTCTAAGCAAATAGGAAACAGGAACCTGCCCACACCTTCCAATCACTGAGTGCTGGACACCTTCTCTCAGTTCCTCAGCATTCCTGGAACTCAGTATTGAAAGGATTACTTGTCTTTTAAATGAGTTCAAGTTTTTAGAGGTGGCAAACCAATGAGTAAACCAATTCATTAGCAATTCTATTTGCATGCATTTCACAGCTCTGCATTTTCCATGCACTTTAATACAAGGAGATCACTCAATGCTACAAAAGTCACAGAATCACAGAATCTCAAGGATTGGAAGGGACCTCAAAAGATCATGTAGTACAACCCCTACGTTTTTATTTCTCTGTATGGCAGTGGGATTTGACTCTGCTGCACCTTTACTACCGATCCCACCCTCAAATATGTCTGCAGATGGAGAGAGCACAGTAACACTAGGCTGAGCCTACCTACAAGCACAAAGTCGAAACAAGAGGGCAGCAGTCTACAGTCTTTAGAGGAAATGTCTAGTTTCTCTGTTTATAAAGTGCCTAGAGCATAAGCCCATAAAAAGAATCATTATTCCTTCTTAGACTAATCACTCTGCCTGCACACTTGCAGATGCCTTGTTCTAATATAATGTTATTGTATTTCCTGACTCAATGGATACTGCAAGTCAACCTTCCATGTCGCTGACAGTACTAGTAAATGCATCTGTAGATTAGTTATTGCAGCTGGAGACGTTGATCTTAACACCAGAAAAAAACTGGAGTGGAAATAATACTTCACCACCAACTCCACTAACACAACAACAAAACAATATTGTTATTATCAGAGCACTTAATTCATAGTTACACAGTTACTCTAAAACAAATAATCTAGTTACTGAAAATGGAGAATTCAGTGATTCATATTAAAAACAGTACAAAGCACAGCTGAAACTGAACCATGAGATGTCAGTACAGCTCATCTCCCTCAGTACAAATTTCATCTTGGGATCCAAATAACTTTTTGAGAAAGTAGGTTAAACAGAGAGAGTGTTGGTACCAGGATGATACAAAAGGAGAAGGCATGTCACATCTGAGACAGGCTAATAAGGCAAAACCTTGGAATAGAAATGGCTTGTGCAATATAACAAAGATTTTTCTGACAAAGTTAGATTGTCATTATAGAACCAAATGCTGAATTACTGGAAACTAACGTCAAACAGGATTATGCAATTTGCCTAATGATCACAGGTATGAAAGTCACAGAATACTGTCAGCACAGGAAGAAAAGGTCTATAAATAAACAAACAACTTCATAACAGTTATGTGCAGCAACTCTTCTGGAGCAAAGTTCAGGCTGGCAAAACTCTGAGGCCAGAATCTCTTGTCATTTATTGCTGTTTCCCTGGGTAATAGCACCACTGAAATCAATACAATTACATCAGGAGAAAGATAAATCTGCCTTCAAGCATTTCGTGAAGTTTTGAAGACAAAATTAATGGAAATCCCTAATATAAGATAATTGACGTGAACGCTACAGAGCCTGTCCCACACAGGGATCCATCAGCTTGGGTCTGCTGGCATAATAAATAGTTTTCAGAGTACAAAGTCAACTACTAAAGGCAGGGATGTGAAAATATAAATTAACATGGATGACAGAGATAGGAAGAAAAATATCTGAGTTATAATAGCAGGAAAACTATTGGTAGGATGATGGGTGTAATATTAACTACATGTTCGGTCTACACTCACTATCTGTTTAGAGCATTTGTAACCATGGAAGCTGATTCCAAAATAACATACTCTGCTTTCTAGTACTGCATTTGATATCATGAGGTCTGAATTATGACGGAATCCATCGTTGTCCTTTTTTTCCTTTGGGGGGAGGCAGACGGGGGTTTGTGGGGATTTTTTGGTGGGTTGGTTGTGGTTTTTTGCAGAGCAGGTAACACACACTTTGCTTTTCTGGCAACACTTTTTAAAGAATCAAATCACACCTTAAGTTCATGTCTCACTGAACATCCTTATTAGAAGGGTGGGTGGCATCCTTAAAACAATTACGGCTGATCACCTCTTAATGGCACTTCAAACCTACTGGAACTGTTAAAGGAAAGGTCATACAAAGCCCCTGAGTGCCATCTTTCAGGCACCAAAACTGTAATGGGATCATATATATTAACTCAGTCATATAAATTGTTCTTGTTGCTGTTTCCGAGCTGTGGAAACAAATAGGTTTCATGTGTACTTTAGGTTGAGTGGGATCAATGGGTTGACTGCTGTTGGGGAGGAGAAGCATGACTTCTGCCTGTTATATTTTCCAAAATGCCATCAGGTATAGCCAATGCAAAACTCTTTCTATTATCAAGGGTTTTTTTCTTCTTTCAATACAGTTTTAATGACTGGAAATATGATTCTTTTTAGTAGCATTTTTGCCAAAGTAAAACTGTTTCCCCATTACTTCTCCCTTCTCTCCTCTGAACTCTAATTCCTGCATGTAGCTACTGAAGCTTCTGAAGTGGGACAACCTGCTATAAGTGAGGTTGTTGTGTTATTAGTGACCACACATAGGCTACGGTTGTGTGTTCAGATTTTAGCATTTTCTAGAATAATTTGTCATTTCATATGAAAAACTGCATGTCCTTTGAACAGATTCTCAAGTCTTGGCAAGGTTCTTTAGAGGACAGTAGGAATGGCTGGAACACAACAAAAACAGCGAGTTTTTAGGTTTTTCTAAGGTACCTTTTTTCTTGAAGGTTCCTGCTTCGAATAATTGGTTGTTTTTTACTTCAGACCTCCATGTATTTCAATCAAGCAATACATTAATAAATAGTTTTTTAAACAAACCATTTGTACAACTTGCATGCAGGTAAAAGTTTGAGGAAAAGTGTAGTATTCATGATTAGAGATTACTGTTGTTCGCTCACTGCAGTGGCACAGCAAGATTTACCATCAGTGCTGATGGGGAGCAGTGACTCAGTGCCACCAAGATTTGGAGTATACACTCTGCAATAGGAGTTCTTACAGCAGCATATTAATAATTACTGTGATTCTGGTTTTTTTTAAAGCTAAAACCACATAAGATTAGCTTAGGCAGTAAACACATAAGTTCACTTCACCATTGCAGTGTTGAATTTTGAGCACGGTTTCAAGTTGTTTGGAGATATTCATGATAAACTTACACATAATCAACCCATCACATAAGGATTCAGGTCCCCAACATAACATCTGGGCTGTTGTTCTCAACACAACCCCCTGGCAGGTCTGGTTTGCCACAAGTTGTCACTGATATGTCACCCAAAGACCATGTGTTGTACTGTGTGCCATTCCTTGCAGAATACTCTAGGTGCCTAAGGTTGATCTGTTTAGGCACCTGAATCATTCTCACTTGCAAAGGATGAAAGACACAGATCCAGCCACACAGCCACTGATAGTACTTGAAGTAAGTGTAAGAATGATACAACTTATGTTTAAGGGTTTCTCATACACTCCAATGCACACAGAAGTGGCAGTAAATTTTGAATGCCAATTCACATTGTGTCTACCTGGAAGCACCAAGAGACTGAGGGGTTCCTAGCAACGTCCTAAAACAAGCTTGGCTTGCAAGTGCTCTCTGCTAGTGACCAGGGTGTCAGAGGCCATTTACACAGTCAATACAGCAACTACCTTTGAAAGACTCTGAAATGCTGCACGAAGAAATAGCCTTTCAGAAGCTGGTCGATATAGGTCAGCAACAAGACAGACCTTTTACAACGCTGTAAGCACAAGTCACTTTGCCATCTTTGTTTCCTGCTATTCTAATGCCCTTCAATGCATCTGCAGAGATGCTAAGAGTTTAACTCACTTTCTATTTGTGGCTTTCCCTCCGTGTCTGTAAGGCTTTCTGGTTAAGCCTGGAGTTTGGTCTTAAAGTGCCAGAAATTGACAGCAAAGGATGGCCACATCTATGATATGTTCCAAGTTTAAACTGCAGAACTACCATTTACATTAAAGGAGAGAGAAACAGAAGTCTGAATAATCAACAAATGGCCAGGAAAAAAATAGCTTCAAAACAAGATCCTTGTCAAAAAACACCAAAAATCAAACAAACCCTCCAAGACAAAAAAACAAACCCAGCAATGTTTTTCATGAATGTGTATTCTACATATCTAACATAATATATCCCTGAGCACATCAGCCCTTGGCTGCCAGGGCTCAGGCCAACTTTAGAGACAGCATGACCGCAGCAGCCCCTTGGACCCACTCCCATCCCCAGGGCTGCAAGAACAGACTCTGCCCCAGGCTCACATACAGTAATATATGACAGTGGTTTGGTTTAGTAATTTCCATTTGATGCATTTTACTTACAAGAAACACCCCATACTTTTAAGAAAGGTCATTTAGCTCTGTCTGGGAAATTCTCAGTCATCAGGAAGCAGGGGTAAAAGGCCCATGTCTTTACAGAGGTACATCGAGAAGGGGAGAAAATGGGCTTAAAGGCCATCGGAAGAGACAGAAGTAAAGGTGACAGTGGAAGTATTAGTGGCAGAATGACCAGTAATGTCATTAATGTAAGGTATTCTCCAGCTAAAAATCGATTATGGAGTCATTTCTCAGGAAGATTGCTTATGAACTCAATTCAGACAATTTTTCATGTCCTACAGGTGGAAGCTACGCTAATAGACGGAAATGAGGGCTCTTCCCAGCTGATGATGTGAATATTAAGGAGAATTAAAAATTCTTTCTTTGGAAGAACTGATTGAAACAGCTGTGACAGGCACCTCTGCAGGACTGGTTTAGCTTTAAACTGAAACTCACCCAGACTCCTTGGATTGCAGAAAGCAACAAAAGTCATTTTATCTGCAGTCACACAAACCTAAATGTTTTTAATTCAAAATACCAAAAAACTAGATCAGATCATACTGTAAGACTCAGACCCTCACTAAGTATTTACTGTTTGCTGGGCAATGAATTCTGGCTCACTTCTCCTGCTGTCTGAATGAAGGCTGACCCTGAAATGACCAAACCACAGTAGCCTAAACAGCCATAGAAATAACTTAAGGCATTTTCACCCTCCATTTGGTTTAGATGTTTCTTACTGTTAGAACTGCTATTCCTACAGGATTAATTATAAATAGTTATCTACTGGTATCTACAGGAATACATTTGGCTTCTGAGCATGCACCACTGAGTTTTATAATGGGCTGTGTATACTCAGCAAATGTTAAATAATATTTTCATTGATAAATGACAGGCAACTTGTATTTGCATTTCCTGGGAGAGTTAACGATGATGTGGGATAGCTGTATGGAAACCAGGTGCTAAAGTGAAGACTTCGAGCCGTTAGGACTCTGTGCAAGGACATTGCCCACCAACTCAATAGAATTTTAATCAATGTACTCTTTGTCACACTTTGGTTCTTGGGATCAAACACCAATTTGTTTTCACCATATCCTAAGTAGAAACCGAATTGAGTATCACTTCGAGTCCTCTTTTATTTCTCCAAAGGCTCATTTTTCCTTAGAAGGAAAAAGTTCATCCAATTTCCCAGGCTGCTTCAGATTCCTCCCCTGCCACCAGCCATGGAAAGGTGATGCTCTGCCACGTGTGGATTGTGAGCAATACAACTGCTCCACCCACAATGACTTTTTTCAGACGGACACAACACCGTATCTGCACACATGTGGTGCTACTTTCCTTCCCTCTGTAGATTCATGACCTGCACTGCACTTCTGGTGGCAAAAGCAAATGGGTTGTTCACAACAACAGTGATGCTGAAGCAGAATTAGGAGAAGCAAAAGAATCCTATCGAGAGGAGTAATCCTGCCCCACACCCATCACCCTTCACTTAATGATGTTTGTGACACTTGCTTCAGGAGTGGAAAGCTGCTGTTACCTAGGACACATCTCCTCCAAAGTTAGTTGAAACTTGAGGCTGGGGACGGTAACAGGAATAGAACTGTTCATGAAAGCTTCAGTTCAGTATTTGTAGAATGGTGATAACTAGACAGAGAGGAACTGCAAAATCATTTGCATGGTATTTGCTGAACAGTTTTACTTCACAACTAAATTAAGGTAGTCTCCTCTCTTTAGTGCCAAGTCTCTCCAACACTACTGAAAAAAACCCACTTCCCATGTTTACAAGCCACAACATTTTTCTAAATAGTGCCACATACTTCCCAGTCTCATCATTTTTGAAGTGAAGCTAGAATCTTCTTTTCCAAGTTGAAGGTGAAGGAGTTGAGCAGACTCACTTTCAGCCACACGGAAGCTTCAAACTTGTTTTTGGTTTCTCCCCTCTCTTCCTGTGAGCCTTGTCCATAGCACAATCTGCTCAATTCATTTCACAGGGATATTTTAGTGTTTCTTCTCTCATAGAATTTTAATGTGTTTAATCTGACAAACTTAAATCTAAAATATGCACAGACCCATTTTTCTGAGCTGTTTTGAAGTCTTAGAGCTCCTGCCTTACATACTCTTCCTGAAATCAATACAATTACACCTGATAAATATTGTCCTCATGTAAATTAGAAGCAAATATCTCTCAGGTTGAATCTTTCCAACCCTCTGTAAGTGGATATACAACGGGAGGCAGTGTCCTGGAAAATTCAGACAAGCTTCCTAAAATGAGACATTTCTGTATGTTTGACAGAGCATTGGCAGTGACCAAAAATACAAACGGTTCCTGAAAAAACATCAACTTCACATTAGTGATATACAGTAAAAGGAGTTTTTCACATTGGTGTCAACAGAAGCATGCAGGACAGCACAAATGCTCACATCTAACCTAAGGAAGGACCTTCCTTGTGAAGCCACTGTATATCTGTTTGGAATAAATCTTATCAGAGCTATAAATACAGATTGCTTTAACATTCCTTACACCAGTCTAACATTTGTAGACATTTACTAAGGAAAACAGATTCGTTTAACAGAGGCTTACAAATGGAATTTGGAGATTATCTTTAACAACATTCCTGTCATCAAAAGCAATTTTGATCTGTGCTATGAGTAACCAGCACCAAGTACCACACGCTACCTCCACCCCACGCTGGATTCCTGCTGGTATCAGCACACCAGCAGACTGAGAGCACTCTCTAGTGTCTGGTCATTAACTGAATGGTTTCATTATGCAGCGTGTAAATGGGTTGAAATCAAAACCTTATTTAAGCCTGCAACTGTGTGCAACCTCAAATTGCATGGTTAACTGCGTGGAACTTGAGCAGTACTTTGGTGCTATATGGAAGCTCGTGTTTGTTTATGCCTAGAAAATGGACAAAGAACAAAAGTAACAGCTTCAAGGGCACTTGTACAGCAAGTCTGCTCTCAGGATGAAGTTCACACCCATGCAATAAATTCAGTGCAGCCTCAAACCCACACAACATGGGACTTACATGGCGTTTGATGGCATCTAAATCTTGTTAGTATCTCTACATGGGACAAATTCCACCACTTTCTCTTCAATGTCATTCATGAGGACTTCAAAAATTATTTAACTTCAGGCAAAGGAATGCTATTTTACATTTTGTTCCTCTTTGGCTCTGCAATCCAGTCGATGAGAAAAGTTAACTTACATTTCCGCCCCACCCCCCCCCCACATTTGTAACTTGTCAATCAGTAGTAATTTGTTTTTTCACAAATTATATTTCAGCACATAAACATATTCAAATGTTGAATTTATTTATCTTGTCACAATCCCTGTCTGGCACTGTTAATTCAGCCATCTTACTGTGAAGCAGATGCAGGAGTTCAAACTAACCTTTCCCCCAAGTGGGCATCCAAGCATCTGACCTTACTGGAGCAGTTTTGGGGTGGCCTGTGCTAACTGTTCATGGGAGAGGCTGTCCTGTTTGTACAATAATGTTTTCAGCAAGGTTTATCATTCAGATTCCTGCCTTAGTATATTAACATCCCTGTTTAAAACCAATACATATCAAAGTGAAGCTTCTAACTATGCCAAAATGAAGATTAAATACCACCAGAAGCGTGCTGCTGAAAAAAATACTCAATTACTATTATTTACTTTTTTCATTAAGGGAAGAACTGTCTTGTGGATAAGGCCCTGGGCCTGAAAGAATTTAGATGCATTCCCTGTGCTGTCACAGACCTCAGCTGTGACCTCTGGCAAGTCATTAAATTGCCTTGTCCTCAACTTCCCCCTTCGAAAAAGGGACAGATGCAGCTCCATCTGTACAAAGGGATGTGCAGCCATGTGGCCACAGCCACCTCATGCAACATGGCAATGTAAGTCAGTGCTGCAGCTACTATGGAGGAGGTGTAATTCCTATTATACTATTGATGAAGAGGTGTAACCCCTCCTTAGGACCCTTTCTTCTTCAGTATAAGTTTTGCAATAAAAAGGAGATCCTCACCTATCATTTTCTCCAAACCTTTGTCCAGTTTGCCAATATATTGTTTCAGACCAAGAGTTTTTCATCATCGTGTACTAGAAAAATGAGCCTTATCCCCAGCTTGCATGTACAACACCTCATCACATGCAGTAACGATAAACAACTGTGATTTATCCATTTCTTACCTTTACATCCACTGAAATGGCTCAGGAAATGCCACCTGTGCTAGCCAAAGGCAGGTCCTGGCACACTGCTGCTCAGAATCAACTCTGCTTCCTGGTACAGGAGATTACCCAAAGGTGGACATGACCTGCAAATGCCAATCTCTTTTTCTTACTAACCAGCTCCTTATGGAGGCAAGAGGCTCTGGCCCACACCACACCTTGGCCTTTAAACTAGCTGCTGTTTCCAAAAAAGCCACTCATTCTGCACAATAAGGTACAAATGTGCAAATGGTGACCTTGTGAAAGCATTTCCTTCCAAATCCAGAAGGGCCTTAAAGCCTGTGTAAGAACGGGCTATTGTTTCACTTCAGTGTGTTTGTTTAGACCCATACCAAGGATTGTAGAGGGAAAAGGATCCATAACAAAGACTGAAGAAATAAAACATTCAAGATAAATTGTTCTTCCTCTCAGTAAAAGACAAGTGCAAGCACAAAAGAGGAAAGGAAGAAGAGCTAATTCTGAATCTTTCATCCAGTTGAAAACTGACCTTCCTTAGCTTGAAACTGCCTGTAGGAGTCCCAGGACAGGTTGTTCTGACATTCTTTTAACATCGTTTCATCAGCACAGCCAAAACTAATCACAAGAATATTACTCGATGACAGGTGCATTTATTCTGTCAATTAAATCAGATGGTTAAATCGAAATGTGCCCCAAATCTCTCTTGTTTGCATTATCCATATTGGCATTTCTTGGCTGTGGTTCATTGCTGGCTGGAAGTCATCCAGCCCCTGCAGAGTCACTTTGCAATACTGTGCCAGCAAGTTTCCATGCTCTGCAGCAGCGGTTACACTCAGATCAGAGTGGTCCTACAGGACTGACCTGAAATGTTACATTCTTTCACCAAGATTTATTTAAGGAAAAAAAAAAAAAAAGAAGAAGAAAAGAAATCCCTCTCAATGAAGGAGACTGAGATCAATGCTTTTGAAATGGAAAAGCATCTATCACTTCACACCTAACCAGTAGTGACATGCATTAAAAGACAGAACCGAATAGACTTTTAACGTTACCAAACGTTTACTAGGTTAAGAACTCAAAGTTTAACCTCATTTTAAGTCAATTCTTTAAAACATTTTTTCTGTGGCAATAGTCACTAAGATAAAACCACAACAGAAATCGACAACTATTATCTAAATACCCATGAAGTCTCCAAGTAGAGAGTTAGTTTAAGGATGCAGCCAAGTTTTCCACACTGGTTTTGAGATGTACGTGCCTGTGTGTTTCAGCTGAGATTTTTCTTCCCTGCTGCAGTGGTTGCTTTGCATTCACTACAAATTAGATCTTTTTTCTTGGTATTACATTTGTATGTTCACAATTTGCTGAGTGCTCAACTCACCTCTTTATCAACAAAGTCACACTCGGTTCAGTCACCAAGGAGAAATGCACCACAGCAGGGAGCTCAATCCCAAGGCAATATTAGTTTGGCAGAATAGGTAGAAACAGTTCGAGGTCCTCAGGAAACACACATCTACTCCTGATCCCTCTCAGCTTCCAGCCCCATCCTTTGTCACTGTATCCTTCCCACTTTGGAAGGATTCCCCTCTGCTAGCTCTTCCATAGCAGAAGACACCACAGATCACAGCTGAGTGCAATTCTGTATGAAATCAAGGCTCAGAGACCAGAACTACGGACGGGATACATGGAAACAGAAAAACATAGAAGCATAGTTCTGTTAGATATCCTCTTAACTTTTGCATGATAGCCTGAAACATTTCCCGTGCACATCTTGCAAACATCCACACTCATCCATCTCTCCAAGTTTCCATGTAGTCCGGTAGATATCTTTCTCCACTAGGTTTTTGGAGGTTGTTACTCTCTTGAACCAAGAAATTACAGGCTTACTCCAGCAATCAAGAGCATCTGTACAACTCACAGGAAAGCTGATGCCAGTTCTGAATAACACAAACATAGTTCTAGAACACGTCCATGAAAAGTACATGTATCTTTTTCCTTTAAGTGTATGGTATCCATCTATCCAACAAGTGCTAGATAACGCATTAGTCAGCATTTTTTCAAAGGATTAGATTTCTAAACCATTTTCAAGGACCTAGTTGCCTGTTTCCCACTGGGCCTAGAAGGGTTAATGTGGCTAAGCCCACAAGAACACTTTGAAACTTCAGGAATGCAAGTTACCTTTAGTTTGAAGTTCAGCAGTTCAGTGTTGGGCTTAGGGACCACAGACGAGGAAACCAAGAATTTATTCTTTAACTGTTCTGCTTTTCCAGAAGGCCATTTTGATGTGTATTCACCTGGTGAACTGTTGTTAAGCCCACTTACCATCACCAGACATGGCCTCTGCCCATCACCAAAGCAGATCTGCCCATGGCTTGCTCTGGTGCTGTAGGACTGTGTCCTTTACACAAGAGACCATTTGCTCTACCAGCCTTCCTGTCACCCTTAGCTCCCGGCTTGCCTGGAGCAGCCCCTGGCACAGAATAAACTCAGAATACATTTGACTAGACAATCTTTCCAGGTCCCTTCCATCCCTTAAGATTCTGTGATTCTGTGTGTGACTTCTGCCTTCAAAAGAAAGACCACTAAAATGAAGTCACCTTTGTTCTGAAGGTTCCAGAGCACCCGGGATGTCATTCACAGCAGCACATGCCTCTGAATATGGTGAAGTGACTGGCGATGGCACAAGGGAACACGAAGCCTCGTGCTGGATCAGCACTGACGCTCAGCACAGCGTAACTCTGACATTCCAATATCTTTCACTGCATTGCTCCTAAAAGAAACATGCAAAAGAACCACTCAATCCATTTGCCACGATTCAGATTTTAAGAGACACGTCATAAGAAAACTCAACTGACAGTACAATATTAACTACTGAAAACCAGCTCATGGCCATTTTCTGATTGATCTGGTTTCAAATTCCAAACCAACTTATGAGCTAATAAATACCATAAATCTAGTTATTATTATTAAAGACAGGGATTAATGAAAACTAAGTGCTGATTATTTCATCCTAAGGCCAAAATCAATTCTTACATCTGTCCTAAATCCAACAGGATGCAAGTACAAGTTTTTGCATGAAAGCACAAAACTGTAAGACTATGGCTTTAAAGTGGAAAGCACACAATGATTTTAAACAAGAGAAACCTACATAGAACAAACAGGACTCCTCAATAAGAGTGACACCACTTATCTTCTCACTGCTGCATCAAAAGTCTTTTCTAAAAGCAATTGTTTTAACACTACTTTCTAAATCAGCTATCTTTAAGAAAGCCAGTAATATTTGGCTAAGTAAATTATCTTTATCTCCCTAGCAGTGTGTTTTCATTACCAATGTTGGTGGGGAATTCTGAGAGCAGTGTTGTGTATTTACAACAGGAGAATTCCAATCAAAGTATTCTGTATGTGCACATGTAGGTCCTAGGATCAATGTAAGAGAGTTCTTTAGCCACCTGAAAGATAAGAGTGTTCACAAAAAAATTTTGCCTACCTGAGTTATGTTAAAGATAAGTGATGGTCTGTAACATAGCCAGTTGGAGTTTTGTGCATGAATAATGTGCTGTTACAATTAATCAGCCACAGTAAGTGTAAAGCTTAATCAATGAACTCATTTAAACCACAACAACAACAAAGTGTAAAAGCTGCCTTTTCTTGTAGCTCCCATAAGTGTAGAAAAAATATTAATGGGGTATTCAAATCTTAAAACTTACACATTTCTACCATTTTTAACCAGTTCTACTGGTCAGATACATCCTTACTTTATGTATCTCTACATTTCAGAGAGAGAATATTCAATAGAGAGAGAATATTTCATAGGAGAATATTCATAGGTAAATTTATTTTAATAACAGAACATAAAACACAATTGGGAAACTGTGTGTGGGGAGGGTTAAGCCAAAATATTAAATTTTGCTGCTGAGAGTTGGTGTAAAAATGCTGTTTTCATTCATGGCCATGCAGAAGAGACAAAAAAAAAAAAGCAAGAGAATAACCAGAGAACAAGTAAAGCTCAAGCCAAAGCATAATTACCCTTTGCTTTCACTATATAAAACCACAGCTTTCCTGAGACTCTCACTGATATCTATGATTTTTCAAGTAGTGTGGTATGTATTATACATTTATTCCTCTAACATATATCATATATCTGTTAAATTATACTTTGTGGTTAAGAAAAAATACAACCACCCACATACACACTATTGTTACTTTCTCCTGCATTCCACATCCTTCTGATCTACCAATAAAGCTAATGCACATTTAGGGGAATGTGTTGTGGGATGACAGTTCAGCAATACTAAGTGAGGCAACCATATGTTTGCTCCTTTTGCCATACTGTTTGCGACTGCCCCCGACTCTGGGTGGATTAGATCCTTCATCAGTTTGCCTGGTGCTGACGGAATGTCTTTTGCAGGTGTTTTGTTGATGCGATGCAAAACACAGATTTCAAGAAGCTGAGCTCCCTGGTGCATAAAGCAGCATTAGCTCCTTGTTTTCCCTCATGACACAGCTCACAGGGGGCTGCTCTAGGCTCTTACTTTACAAAACTGTTGTAAATACCACCACGTGCATGAATGCCTGCACCACGAATGGCCAGAAGAAGGATTAGGACATTCGGATCTACATGATTTGGATCATAGTTTTTCATTTTGTTTTTAGGTAATCAGTGCAAGTCAGGTGATGACAGACTGGTAATATCACCAACAGCACCTAAAGTGATGCATCTTTTAAGTACAGCGAGTGTCAAAGCCTCATTTAAAAGTACCATTCCGTTTTCATCCCGTTTTTCTTCAATTTGAAAAGCAGCAAAGAGTTAAAAGGCTATGCAAAGCAAGGAAGTGTATCAGCTTAAAACCAGCAGAAACTTAACCCACCGTCAGACACAATATGATCCTGGAGAGATTCTGTGGGGTTTCATGATTCTGAAGACCCCCACCTCCCCGTGTTCGCTCTCTACACAGATTAAATTGTAGGTGCACGTTGTCTCAAAAGAAGAAATCAACAAGAGGGAGAAAACAAAAACAACAGAAGTGGAGAAACTCTAAGCCTATATTTTCATGTGAATGTGTTGGTAAGGAAAGGGCCTCATTTGGGAAGTCCTAAAAGAAAAAAAAGAAACCAAAAAGGAAAAAAAAGCTTCAGCAGATCTCCAAGTTGGAGCACAGAAGCTTTCTCTGCAGATGGAGGATTTAAAAGAAGTAAAATGATAACCACATAGTCGAGAGACTAGAAAAGAGACCTTGATGTTTGATAGTTGTAATAACCTGCAGAGTGCTCTAATGGCTCAGGGATCAGGTGCAGAACTATAGCAATAACAAGAGCTGAATAATTATCTCAGCCATATCTGTATAACCACAGTCCCAGAGTATGAACTATATAAGGAGGCTTCTGCTGCCTCTCCAAGATTTCCTGAAATGTTAAATCACTGAATTGGGAGCACTTCCAGCATTAGTACTGCCCAGTTAGAAAGAAATAAAGCCCAGAATCCTCTAGTGGCAGTTCTAATGTCTTTGTTAATTATGAATTATGGGTAAACATGCAGACTCACAGAGGTCACGGCTGTCAGCAACAATACTTTTCAAGAAGGATTTTTATGAGGGTCTTTTTCATTTTGCCATAATGTCCTTTACATATACATAAAACGCACTCAGAATACAAAAAAAATAGTGTTTGTTTTTTAGGGAGGATGTGATTATTTTTCACTTGTTTTCTCCCCTCTCTACAGTCACATATCCACTGCCAGTATGAACCAGTTCATAACTATAAGCTCCTCTGTGAATAACAACAGCTGTACAGTTCCAAGGACCAGGCAGAAAGAGTCGCAGGGGCTGGGGTTAGGTTAATGATCAGACACTCTGTTAACAACAAAGTAGGGGTTTTTGCAGCGAGCGGCCAGTCGGGATCCCATCAGCTCTAGTCACCTTTCACACACAATAGAGAAACAAAAGCTGCATATAGTATGCTTGATTAACCTCACTTAAATGGCAATGCTGATCTCAAATCTGTCCCAGGAGTGTATATAAACAGGATTAAAATTATATTATGTGTGGATCCTACCCAACAAAAGCAACTGGCACAAAATCATTTTAATTAGGTGGTAGCGGCTGTAACTCATTCAACTTTGGCATTAATTCTTCTCTGTCCCATCAAAGAACTTTTGGGACTCACTGTAAGTGGCAGAAAGAATAAAGAGGATTTAGAAATAACACTGAGCAACATGTTGCTGCAATTGCTGGCTAGTCTGTGAGAAGCCTACGTGGAACCTGGAGGGTAGCATTCAAAATGGCCGGATGAAATCCTGCACGAGGACTATAACCTTACAGCTTCCAGGGTAGGCAACAGACTCGTAAGGAATTACAGTGGAGTTTTTACATAAGTAAAATTCAGAAGAGTCTTGTCCAGTTTCCAAGAAACCTATTACTGCTAGCTGAGTTGCCTGAAATCTCCCCATGACTTGAGAAACCACGAGACCTTCAAGAACATATGGTTTTAGCTCAATTCCAAGTCGATGGAAATAAAATTGTACTCTATGAAAATGAAATTGTACAAGGCTTCTTCTCAGGATTGCAGTCTTGAAAGAAAGACAAAAGGAGAACTTTCTTCTGGCTCCAGATACATATTTCCCATTTTGTACAGTACAATAACAAAGAGCCATCAAGTATATGACACTTCTCCTGGGTCAAAATAAGCTGAACTCTTACAAACCCTTGTGAGCACACGTACAATAGACAGTCTAGTAAAGCTGCTACAGTTTGCATTTATCCCTATTCACTCTTGTGTTCCAAATACAGCCTTTCACAACACACAGGGTTTTGTTCCAAATGATGACAAACATTATAGAAAATAAAAACAGAAACAAAAAACTGCCTGAAAATTAATTTAGAAGCGTGGACACTTTTGTCAGCACTGTTGGTGACTAAGGAAGTTTAGTCCTCTAGATTGTGACAAACCTGAATGGATTCAAAAGTTCTCAAGTATATGCTATATCAGAAAATAAAGGCTAGATATTTCAAGGGGTTGTTTGATATCACCTCTCATCACGTGACAGAAATGCCCACCTCACTGGCATTAGGAAACGGAGGTCAAAATCATTCTGCCTTTGTTATTAGAGGTAAATCGTTTGGGTTGGGTTTTTTTCTCTCCGTAAAAGTTTGTTAGCATCAGCCCCTCTAAGTTGAAGAAAACCTGGCAAAGAAAAGGAGGGGGTAACTACAAAGCCTCTGCATTTGGAAGCAACAATCGCAGGAAGAAAAAAAATCAGAGCACTTGAAATCCTTATCACTTTCCTTGGCACAGAATGTAAAGCTGTGTAATCTGCAATCTATTCCATAGGGGGCACATTGGCAACGTGGGAATGTCATACATGGAAAAAACATGTTTTTCATATCAAAATATCACTAGCAGGTAAGAAGACTGACCATTCTGTTACATGATAAAGATAAGTCATGTGTACTCGAATAGTTAACAGATGGACTAATTAGAGGCTGAATTATTTGTGGTATAACTGATAGCTGGTGAAATCAAGGTTATTGAGGGAAATGGACTTGACTTTGGAAAAAAAAACTGAGGGTATTTGCAGGGCTAAGGCAAACTGCTTCTCTAAAGAAAGGGTTAACAACCAATGAAAGAACAGAAGTGCAGCTAATTAAAAGGCATACCAAGGCATGCAGAGAGGATACAAGGGTAAGCAAATGGCAGAGACAACATTTGTGTGCAACACATGAAGAAGCAAGTGTGGAATAATATAAAGACAACCAGTACAAAGGGCAAGGTGTCAGGCAGGTAAAAGAAGCTTCCATCTTAAAAAGATGTGTTATTTTTGGCAGAAAAGGTAGAAATAAATATATACTGATACAGAGTACATAAAAGATGTGAAGAGCACACGAGCTACCTGTTTGGAGGCATCAATGAATAGGTATATTGTACAGTGACTTGGTTTGAAACAAAAACCATATGGTTAGAAGTGAAATTTTAACAGAGAGAAGTTCAACGTCATCTGATTTAAAATAGTTTATTAGCTTGCATGCTGACCTTTGGAAATATCTCCTCCCCCCACCAAGATTGCCAGTATACAAAGCCCATGGGAAAGATAACATTGAGACATGGGTGGGTATCACTGTTTAACCCCAAAAATGCATCAAGAGCCTAAAATGCAAAACAGAGACAAGAATTATCCTTCTATTCTAGCAGCTGCTATTATATGTTCGTGGAGCCCTCAGGTAGCTGAAACTATCACTGTCTGGGCTCACGTAGCACAGACAATGCTAAGAGTGAAAAGGAAATACTTATAATTGTTACACTTGCAAACCATTTTGCAGCTGTAGCTCTGGGTCAGCACTCGTCAACAGCCTGTAAAATCCAAGCAGGAAACTTCAGGAAAAAAAGCCTCCGCTATTGTGTACAGCATCCCCCAGGCTTCAAAAATCATCATGAAATGGAAAGATGTTAATCAAAAGATATCTAAACTAGAAAGGACCTTCTTTTAGTGGGCATGCATTTGAGTAGAAACAAAGCTAAAACGAGTGCAAAATCGCCCAAGTACTATCAATTTCTATAACAAAATTTGACAAGCTATATGAGAAGCACAAAGTGACTCAATCTTTTAGAGAGCTTGAGAGAGTAGTTCCAGATGACTGGGCAAAAGGAGAAAAGACCTGAAGCACCTCCTGGAATATATATATAGATGGATATATACATACATGTGTGCATATTGAGATGATGGATGATGAACATGTTACATACAAAGGATTCCCGCACAAAGATGACGCTGCTACAAAAGCCTACAGCAGGAGGGCAGAAACCCTGGGCATAATCCGCAGTGCCCACTTGGGCATCGAGAAAGGCAAGAAAATAGCCTAAGGTATCTTATTTAGTCAGTCTGAATGCTGTCACAGAAGGTCAAGGGTTAAATCCAAACTCCAGCATAAAGTAAATGGCTGAACAACAGTGAAGACTTGCCCTTAGGTATGAAACACACTGGTATAAATACAACAAACACACAAACACGCTGGGACTGCATCACATTCCTCTGGTTTTGGATCTAAGATGGGTGAGTTTTTTATTTCAGTTCAATGAGAAAGGTCACCCCTTGATACCAGAGCCTTTCCTTTGAGTACAGTCTAATACACCATTGACACTGATGATGTCCTTCCATTGATGAAACGTATTTGTTTAGGATGGGAGTCCTGTGGGTTAATATCTCCTAAATAGGCCACGATTGCTCTCATTTCGAGGTTGCACACAACATCTAATCGTCCAGCAACATGTTACTGGCTAATTGTTATTGCCTCAGAGACTTCTCTGAGGCCCCAGACACAAAACAACCCCATTGTTCTGGAATTTGGTAAAACAGCTGAAGCAAAAAAAACCCAAATGGAACTGAATTAGATGGAAAAAATTAGAGAGAGGGTAGTTATCAAAGTAAATTAGAAACTGGTTTTGAACATAGCAGCAAACCGTTACCTTACACATATCCTTTCTTACACCACAGGCAGTGAAGACAAAGCTTTGGAAGGAACATATTGGATACATCATTTTGCTCATGGCAAAATAAATGCAGGGAGGCTGTCCAGTCTCGTCAGTTGATCCTGTTTCTTGGCAGAGACCCTGATCCCAGATATGGCTCCAGAGCTGTGGATCTGTCTCATATAACCAACTATGCAAATAGTTAATTTTTTCAAGCTGACAAGCAAACTTCAAAAAAACTTCACAACAATACTAGTGGTTTGGATCAACCCAAGAATAGTCTTTACAGCAAAACAAAATTACCATTTCACACTTGAAGAAGGAAATTAGATTTGTTACAAAATGAAAGCACTTGGTTGCAAAATGTAGAAATGAAACATTTCTAGGGTGGGTGGAAAAAAAAAAAAATCCATTGAATCCAAACTGAATTCACAAATAATTTTGGCTCCTCAACTTCACACAATAAGCCTCACGGTTGATTACTGCAATTCTTAATTAAGAATGAAGCTGCACTCACTGAATGAGGGCAAGCATATATATCACAGATGTTAACACCCTCAGGGGCACACATTGAGCGCTCTTCTTTCTGCACTGACTTTCCCTCCTGCTAAACTTAGCATACATGAAAGTCCTTATCCTTGAAAAGGCCAGCCACAGGGCATGAGCAGACTGGCCTCTACCAGCAGAGACAATATCTGTCCTGCTGGGATTGGTGTCACACTGGAGGAATCCACAGTCCTTCCAAAACTGCCTAGATAGGGGACTGGCCATAGCACATCACAGCTCTCCTTCCTTCCACAGAGCTGCATTTCCTTCTTGAGAAAAGTCTAGTGTTAACGGAAGAGGGGTCTCACTCAGCATGTAGTTATGATTCAACAGAGAAGAATGTTTCCCTCTAAGATTACTTACTTTTCTGGAGAAAAATGAATACGAGGGATGAGTAGAAAAGTAAATATCACAGCAGCAGGTCTTCAGCAGAAGAATGAACAGGGAGTAACTACTTTAAAAACTAGATGCCAACACATCTTCCAGATCTAGCTTTTCTTTTCAAAGCAGCTCAGATGAACACATACTGAAGTCAGATAGTCACACATGCAGGGAAACAAAGAAAAGGTTTACTCAAGTGGGATGAAAAGAAG